>VNJU01010708.1:0-278650 GCA_008042675.1 Drosophila seguyi
AAACTGATTGAAGACACCTGATAAACAATTTTGAAATATTATAATATTATTCAAAAACAAAAAATTTCCGCTCGTCCATCATCTCTAGCGATGTTCAAATTCGGCGCTCTTGCTCTCTATTGTCAAAAAAAACATCGATGTTTTTGCACCTCTAATACAGGAAGAGAGAGAGCAAATCAAGTTGGGAGAGCCGCTCAATTACCGATTGGGTCATATTTTACTTACCGATTCGGCACTCGACCCCAAAAGGTACATTTTCTACTTACCGATTGGGAATTCGACCGCAGAAGTACCTTTTCTACATACCGATTGGGAATCATACGCCTTTTCTACATACCGATTGGAAATTAGTTGTTAATCGTGGCACAGAAATTCGAAAAACATCGATGCATCGATGTTTTTGCACCTCGAGACTGCCAAAAACATTTGTGACGTCACTCAGTTAACCACCTCATCCACTGTAGAATTCATCCGCAAGTTTCTGTTAACCACCTCATCACTGTAGAATTCGTCCGCAAGTTTCTGTTAACCACTCATCCACTGTAGAATTCGTCCGCAAGTTTCTGTTAAGAGGCAAGTTCTGTTAAAATCAGCTGTTTTCATCGATGTTTTAGAAAATTCGAAAAATCGATGCATCGATGTTTTCATCGATGTTTTCATCGATGTTTTCATCGATGTTTTCATCGATGTTTTCATCGATGTTTTCATCGATGTTTTGCACCTCTGAAGCGCAGCCAACTTCGCTCACTTCCTCCTTTCGAAATTTCTGAATATGGTGAGTGGACGTCGGTGTGTTGTGGTGCAGTTAAAATGTTCTTTGAGGGCCTACCAAGTGCCCCGGCATGAAAACTGAAGCAAGCTAACTGTGCCGCAGCCTGCCTGCGATACGAGCACGATGTAAATGTGAGCAAAGGCACAGCGGGAGCGACAGCGGCAATGTAAACATAACCTCCACACGCGGGCGCTGCCGTCGACGCTCAGCTGTCGCACGTGTGTTGAAAATTGATATTTTAAGACGTTTTCCTTTGATCTTTTCAGTCGAATATCAAGAGGAAGAAGACCAGAAAGCTGCGCGGTCACGTGAGCCACGGTCACGGCCGTATCGGCAAGCACCGCAAGCATCCTGGAGGTCGCGGTAACGCTGGTGGCATGCACCACCACCGCATCAACTTCGACAAATACCATCCCGGTTACTTCGGCAAGGTTGGTATGAGGAACTTCCACTTGCGCCGCCAGCACAAGTTCCGCCCCGAGATCAATCTGGACAAGCTCTGGTCTCTGGTTGGAGCCGAAAAGTTCGCCGAGCTGGAGAAGGAGAAGAGCACTAAGGCTCCCGTCATCGACTTGGTGAAATTCGTAAGTTTCTACTTGATATTTGGATCCTGCAATGTGATTTTGCTGCTGCGTTTAATATGAAGAGACACCCAAGGCGATGGGCGGACAGAATGCGACCGTACAATTGCTCTCCCCGTGTAGAGGACAGCCTTTCAGATCAAAGCCAGCAGCTATCCACATGCAGATGTTCTCATACTACTTTTTAGACTCTTGTTAACCAGTGTTTGTCTGCTTGCAGGGCTACTACAAGCTGCTGGGCCGTGGTCACCTGCCCGCCCGCCCCGTCATCGTCAAGGCCAAGTACTTCTCGAAGAAGGCCGAGGACAAGATCAAGAAGGCTGGCGGTGTGTGCTTGCTGAGCGCCTAAGTTAAGGTGAGTTTTGGGCGGGGTATATTGAAGCTGTTTAAAGCGTTTTGTTGCTTGTTCCAAACCCAATCCTGATTGCCAAATGTTTTCCTTTGCAGATTCCACTTCTTCAGAAAAAAACAAGCAAATGGATTACATTCGACCATCAAAAATGTATTTGTTTTTTAATAAATTTAAAAGAAAAACAAGATTTGCTATTCCTACAAATTGTGTTGGTTACTTAAAGTCTATTAGAAGTTAATTGGCAGTTGAAACCTTTATTTTCTGGGGATGTGATTTGAGTTCTTGGGGTAGATTTAAATTGGGAGAAAGTAAATAAATTAAAACCCTCCTGGGTTATTTTTAAAACTGGTCCTCTGTTTACACGCTAATTTGTTCAAACCCACTCACTTGGTATGATTTTGGAAATATTTCTCAAGCTGTTAAAGAAAGTATTGTCTATTTGTGCAAGGGAGTTTTTCCTCCTAATTAAATTGTTTTTTTTTTTGCTTTATTGTAGAAGAGTTTAAGAAAATACAAACATTTTATATATAATAGAATAATGCCTTGTTTATTTATTGCAGAGTTATGTTCTGTTCAAATATAACTTATATTAAAACTGGTTTAAGCTTTTAAAAGCTAAAACTGAAAATAAAACTCAGATTTCGCGACTGTGTGGGACCAGATTACCCAATTTTTAGAACATTCTCTAATCACCAAGATATTTTTGCAACTCTGGCCGCGGTCATACTTATTATGCAGAAAGCTCGCGCAGCCACAAAAGCGATAAAATACAACGGAAAATTTACAAACAGAACAAGGAAGCAGAGATTACGTGTAGGTCAAGGTCACGCAGCTGGGGACGACCCTTTTTTTTGAACCGACTTTCGTCTTTTATGAGACGTCCTTGGGTCAAGGACACCACCAAATAGGGGGCAATATATCAATGAGACGAATAAACAAAACACCCTCAAGGGGGATGCGCAATGTCTACAGATGTCCAGGAAGTGATGAAATTAATTAGAGCCTTCGTGTTACAGCCAACACCTTACGACCAGCGATTACATAACTTACTGCCGACCCTAAGGGATTAGGATAGCTGCGAAATGGCCAACAAGTTACTCAGAAATGTGACGCACTGCATCTTCGACATGGATGGCCTGTTGCTCGGTGAGTTTGCATTCCCGTTGAGTTCCTTAAAAACGGTCTTCTTATCTAACCGCATGCTAAACAGACACGGAACGTCTCTATTCGGAGGCTATGCAAATGATTCTCGATCCGTATGGGAAGACGTTCACGTTCGACGTGAAGGAACAGCTCATGGGCCTACAGACGGGCCCATTGTCTGCGTTTATGGTCAAACAGTACGACCTGCCTATGACCTGCGAGGAATATGCTCGACTGCAGCGCACATATGCCGAGAAACTGATGCGGAATGCCCAGTTGATGCCAGGTACTAATGCCCGTATCCCCTTTGCTGTCACGTTTCAGACACGGAAAGAATATACGAGGAGGTCACACGACAAATAGCCGCGTCCTTCGGAAAACCCTATCCGGAGGCCACACGGTTCCGGGTCATGGGCACCACGGATCAGCGGTCGGCGGAGATAGTCATCGCCGAGTGCCAGCTGCCCATCACAACTTCCGATTACCTGACGCGATACTTCAAGCTGTGCCACGAGCGGCTCGGCCATGTTCCACTGCTGGAAGGTTAGCAACCACTACGACCACGACAACTACGCCACGACGCTTTTCTATCCCTATAAATAACTCCTGCTGACCAAAAACCTCCTTCCGAGATGATTTTCTAATTCTCTTTTGGTTTTTATTTCAGGTGCTGAGCGCCTTTTGCGTCATCTGCACGCCAATAAAGTGCCCTTCGCTCTGGCCACCAGCTCTGGAGCCGACATGGTTGAGCTAAAGTCCACGTACCACAAGGAACTATTTGCCCTCTTCAACCACAAGGTGTGTGGCTCCACCGACAAGGAGGTGGTGAACGGAAAGCCCGCTCCGGACATTTTTCTGGTGGCCGCCAGCAGATTTTCAAAGCCTGCCGGTGCCGGCGACTGCCTGGTGTTTGAGGATTCGCCCAATGGGGTGACAGCGGCCAATAGCGCCGGCATGCAGGTGGTCATGGTGCCGGATCCGCGATTGTCCGAGGAGCGTTGTTCCCACGCCACCCAGGTGCTGCGTTCTCTCGCCGACTTTAAGCCGGAGCAATTCGGACTGCCTCCGTTTACGGATTAAATATGAGCTTATTGATTGGATGTACTCTCTTTTTGTAGCCTGGCGACGCTAAAACTGGAAATTTTGTGTACCTACAAACCTGCGAAGGGTCCTAAGCCTAAATGTTACTTAATATACACGTAAATTGTGTAAATATTTACAAAAATAGTTTTTAATTTGGGCTTGAATTTGGTTTGATGCTTTCGCTTGAAAATGGGAGAAGTACTAATTTTTTATATCGTATGTACATATTAATTTAAAGCAGCAGTTTTATAAAATTATATTGGATTTCTCAATTATTTAAAATTCGCGCCTTTAGTGCAGTGTGCTAGAGGTGGGGAAACATCGATATATCCAGATAAGCTTTTTCAGAAAAACATGTTTTTTTAATATGATTGACATAAATAATTTGGTTTTATAGCCAATTTTACTTATTTAGTCAGCTAAAAAAAAGCGATAGTCGCCGTAAAAAATCGATTTTTACAGCCATTTAAAAACATCGATGTTTCCCCGCCTCTAATTTCCCTTGGAGCCTTATCAGCTGTATTTTGTAAACACACTTTTTGAAGCAGACACGGAAGGAATCTACAAGTAGGTCAAGGTCATTTCTACATAAAGGGTGATCATGAGCCGTCTTTGGATTATCCTTGGACCAAGTACACCTTTAAATATAGAGTCGTTATGTTAATAATACCCTGGATAAATCCAAAAACAACGTGTTCAGCAAATGGTGAAATAAATGAAGACCTCCTATCTTAACTATTAGATAACTAATTGACGTGAGTCTGGAGAACAGCGCGATGGACAAGCAACTCAAAAAAGTGACGCACTGCATTTTTGACATGGATGGTCTGCTTCTGGGTGAATAGTCTGATGATAATATTTATAAAGTAGTTATCTATAATAATTTTAATTCAAACAGACACGGAACGCCTCTACTCGGAGGCTATGCAAATGATCCTCGATGATTACGACAAGAAGTTCACGTTCGATGTCAAGGAACAGATCATGGGCCTGCAGACCAGAGCAGCGGCTGAGTTTATGGTACAGCACTATAACCTGCCCATTCCCTGGGAAGAGTGGGCCAAGCAGCAGCAGGTTAACACCGAAAAACTTATGGTGCACTCTCAATTGATGCCAGGTACTAACTTCTTTTAGCAACCTAGACGCCTCCCTTGGGCATGGATCAGAGATCGGTGTAGACAGCCATCACCCTACGTCCGCTGCTGGAAGGTTATTTTCCCCTAAATACCTCCTACAAAGCAGAAAACCCTCCTAACATTCATTTCTCAACAAAAAATTTGTATTTTTTTTTTCTTTGACCTATTTCAGGTGCTGAGCGCCTATTGCGTCACCTCCATGCCACCAAAACACCATTTGCTTTGGCCACCAGCTCCGGCGTCCACATGATGGAGCTGAAGACCACCGATCACCGGGAGCTTTTTAGTCTCTTCAATCATAAAGTGTGTGGCTCCAGCGATAAGGAGGTTGCTAACGGCAAGCCTGCCCCTGATATCTTTCTCGTTGCCGCTGCAAGGTTTAGTGTGCCACCTGCTGCCGCCGATTGTCTGGTTTTCGAGGACTCACCCAATGGTGTTACCGCTGGCATTAGTGCTGGCATGCAGGTGGTCATGGTTCCCGATCCGCGGATGCCGCAGGAAAAGTGTTCTCACGCCACACAGGTGCTGAGCTCCCTCGAAGAGTTTAAACCGGAGCAATTCGGACTGCCTCCGTTCGAGGATTAAGTTTAATGGTCTTTGTCCCTTTTTGTAGTCGGGCGATGCTAATAATGGACAGCTGTGTATCTTTCCATCGATTTTAATTTGTAACTCTTTATGTACCTAAATACACACACTTTTTAACTGAAGGCGAGTGTTTTCAGTCCTCGGTAAAATATTTATTAGGCGTAAAGGGGTAGTGAGTCTATTTTTTAAATAATTACCCTGTATAAAAGTTTCAAATACTATCGATATTTATATCGTTATAATTATTATTTTTTTGTATACAAGCTGTAATCGTATATTGACATTTCCACGCAATTCTCACATCCCTATTTATTTATTCGCCTGGGAAATTCCCGCTCCTGTTGAGACATTAAGAGAATCAAATTTGTGTGTACTTCGCAACATTAGGCTACCAAAATGTGCAATTAAAGTAAGCAAACGTAGTGAGCTTCAGAAAATAGTGTAGTACAGAAAATATACAAAGGTATATATGTACGTTAATTTATTGTTTTGATGTTGTATTTTCCATGCGATTTAAGGGAGAGAGAGAGAGAGCGTGAAAAGAGCGCATGCAAATGGGGCTGCCAGATTGCTGAGAGGGTTAAGAGTGGTTTACACGCCACCGTTTTTTATTTTAATGAAATGGTATTATCTTCCTATTGAAACACAAAAACACTTAGTTCATGCTTAAATAAAATTAGATTAAATTGTAGATATGGTTATATTTATAGTTTATAACAGTATGCATATATATTTAGTAGAATCTTATTCCGATTTCCCAACACTGTTAACATTTCAAAACGCTCTCAAAAAAACCTATTAAAATTTGTTGTAATGTCTGTGAATATAAACATTTAACATATTTTATTTGAATCCAATAAGTACTGTTATTTTACCCAGTATTCGTTATCACCAATTCGCGCCACAGCAGTCTGGCAACGCCACCACCAGCAGGCCAGCATGAAAATGCGCAACTCGGTTTCTATCTTTTGCATTTTCAACGTCTTTGTGATCGGTTGTTGTTGTTGGGTCGCGGATGCCTAAATCGCTTCGGTTCTGTGCTGTGGCTGATAGTTGATAGTTGAATGGAGCTCGATTCGGTCAAATGTTCGATAAAGCACCGCCGCCACCGCTGAGTTCCCACTGAATCCTTCGCCCCGCGAGTTGTATAACAAAGAGCGATGTACATATGATGTATGTATGTATGTAGGTGCATAAAAATGCGCCAAAGCCAAATTGGGGAAAAATTAAAGGCAACAACATAGTGAAAATAAACTCAAGCTTTAACCAGTGCCCATTTAACCCACAAAAGAAAAAACTCGTGCTCAGAAAATCAAAGCAAAGGATTTCTTCCTTATCGAACGCAGGAGAAGCAGCAGTAGCTACAACAATAACAACTCGTAGTCCTCCTAAACACACACCGACATGCGTGACGTAATTTGTGTATTTATTCTAAAACAAAATTCGAGGAAAAGTGAGCAGAACAGCAGCAACAAAAAAAGCAGCCAGAGCATGCAATTGTTTGTCCCTTTTGACTGCTTCTGTAATTACCAATTGCAATTTGCCTTTTAATTTGAGTTTTGCATGCAACAGGGCGCGTGTTATTCCCACACACAAACACACATACTCAGTGCTCTCACACACATTCGCATCCCTCTCGCACACACAAACAGAGGCGCGTGAGAGAAAGGCAACCTGGTGAGGTAAACAAAAATGCGAAAAAGTGCAGGGGAAAAACGATAGATAACAAACAGCAATAGCAAACAATTCGCTTGGCTTCTTCTCTTCTTTTCTTCTCTCGCTTCTCGCTGGCAATGCAAACGCAAACAAAAACAATAACAATTAGGTAATGTTTTTTACTCCATTCTCTTTTGCCAGCTCACTTCGCTCAGAGAGTTGTTTTGCGTTTGCCACTGTGTAATTGTGTGTGTGCATGTGTGCGTGAGAGCCTCCTCTCTTTGTCTTTTTTCCTTTTGTTTTGAAGAATTACATAGTACAGTGGGCTTTCAAAGAAAATTAAATTTACAAGTATTTAAAATTAAGAAGAGGAACATTATTTATTCACACAGAAAAAAAAACACCTAATAGGTACTCTGAACCTCTTAAATGAACATTTTGCCAAGCCACATTTGATAACGAAAGCCTTAAACGTTAACGTTTTTTTTCTGTTGTTCTAACCCCACTGTACGCTCATTGCGGTGGAAATTTTCGAGCGGAAAATTTTTTGTGTTTATTATAAATTTGCCCCTGATTATTTGCTGCGTTTGACAAATTCGAACACAGTATTTTTTGCATTACATTCGATTAAAGATTTCAAACCATACATTTTTTGTGCAAGCTAATCCAATTTTTAATACAACTTTTCCAGTTGAAATAACCCACACAAAGTTAAAAAAATAAATAATACACGAAAATGTAAACTGGAAACGCGCGAGGAAAGCACAAAAAACAAGCAACAAAAAAGCAAATACAAAATTTAATAAAAAGAAAAAACGAAAACGGAAACAAAACGTGTGTCGTATATAAATTAAAAGTATATTAAGTGATTTAAATGTAAACCGTCAAATAAGAACAAGTGCGACACAGCCAGCAAAACTTGAAGAGGAACAAACTTGAAACGACAGCGGCGATAAAAAAAAGCAAAGCAACAATGTTGCACAATAATCAGCCAACAACAACACCAAAAGCAGCAGCACCAACAACAACGGATGGCCATGGAACGGAGCCAACAATTGAAACGCACCTTGCAGCAACATCAGTTGCACCAGCAGCAGCGCCACCAAAGGAAATAGATGCAACATCGCCGCAAACTGCAGCTGAGGGTCAGCCGCTGACAGCAGCAGCAGCAGGAACAACAGCATCTCTGTCAGCTGTTGGCGAGCGAACAGAAACAGCTGATGTCGTCTTCGACACCGCAGCGGCTGATGCTGCTGCTGCTGCTTCTTCAGAATCGCCCGCATTCGATTCTCAGATGCGAACGCAGCAACGTCAGAAGATTAAAATATACCACGATGCGCGACAGACGGCTGTATGGCGCACCGATTCGCTGGCCTCCAATCCCAACTCGACCATGAGCCCGGATTTTGGCACTTCCGGAGGATCAACGACTGCAGGAGGAACTGGATCAGGAGGCCTAGGCGTACGGGGCATCATCCTGTCGACGGCACCCAGCCTGCTGCAGCGCAAAGCCTCGGAGATCTCGCTGAACTCCACCATACCCCGTCGCGTCTCATTTCCGGAGAACCAACTGGTCACCGGTTATCTGGAGCCGGCCGATCCATGGAGACAAGGTAAGTGTGCTCTTGCCATAATCATAATCATAATTAGGCCATTCATGTTACTTAGTTTGAAAATTGTTCAGAGGAAATGATTCGACATTGAACAGAAATAAATAGGTTGTATGGTTGGGTTTCCCCTTAAGTTCCTAGTTTTAAAAGTGAAGTCAATAAATATCTAATGTATGATATGATCAATATTCTTTGTATTCGAACAACTTGTAAGAAATGTAAAAAGTTAAAC
This sequence comes from Drosophila seguyi, assembly GCA_008042675.1. Classification (NCBI taxonomy): domain Eukaryota; kingdom Metazoa; phylum Arthropoda; class Insecta; order Diptera; family Drosophilidae; genus Drosophila; species Drosophila seguyi. The sequence goes on from VNJU01010708.1 coordinate 9,151, forward strand.
AACAATAAAAGTGTTTATAGGTATAACAATTTCTAAAAAATCGTATACAGTCTTATAGTAAGACAGATTTTGGCAATTGTTCTAATTATAATTGAAAAATTTGAAAGAAAAGCAATTAGTATACAACAGATTATACGCTTCTAAAATTTCTTTATTTAGTTCCGGTCTCTTACAAAATTCCAGACTAGGCTTTAGTCGAGAACTTCAACTTAAGCTATTTCACTTGTTAAAGAATCATTAAAGGCTTTTTAAATGACATTCTCGTTACTAGAATTGGTTATCCACCATTTAGATGCTTCCGTTTTTTTCATTTTATAATCTAAAAATCGTTGGCTATTTGTCATTCTACAATTTCATTGTGTATCCGTGCTTTCGATCTTATCGGTTCCGATAAAAGTCAAGCAAACGCGGAAATCAAAAGCAATTTCTCATTTTCTACACTTCCTGCGAATTAATCAATTATCTAACTAATTGTTTATTATTCGTAGACGCAAGTCTACTTGCGGGTGCGAAAAGGATCTGAGAGCTCTGTGACAGCTAATTGAGAAGATACAAAAGAAAATCAGCAGAAAAATTGCTATATTGTCAATCTCATTGTTGGTCAGAAGGAAATAGCAAAGAATGAGAATTTTTTGTTTCCCATGCCAAGTCGGCGAAATGCGCAAAATATTTATTTACTTTGAGAAGGGGCGAGCTGCAGCCGATAAATGCGTACTACATCAAGAAATTTGTTGCTGTTGCTAAGCTCAATGAGAATACCGGCCGGGATCCGATTCAGGAAGAGAACTATATACAAAAATGCTCAGTTCCCACATTTCTCAATTGACAGAGATTCGTATCTTATTTTCAATGCATTAATTTTCATTTATTTTCACAACGTATGAAGTATTTGTGTAAAATATATGTATGTAAGGATATTTATAATTAAATAGATGTTTTATATATAGTTTTTAATTCTTCATTGATAACCATTTTAGCATTTCAAGAATTTATTTAAATTGTTCTAAATCGATTTTAAATTAGATTTCTACTTCGTTTCTTAATAATATGAATGAAGTTTTGATGGAATAATGATTTCACGCATACTATTAGGTCAGAATTATATATGGTCTGATATCTAGGACTCTTTGGAAAGTTTTGAACACAACCACATTAACCACACAACCATATTCATGGATTTTATCTCTATAAAATATTGGCTGTAGATTTTTATTATTACGTTTTTACGTTCGATAATATTGACATTTTCCAAAAAATAATAATAAAATACTAATTTGCCTTAAGACTCTAAATTAATATTTACTGAAAAGTTATATTTTTGATATAATATCGATCTCTTACATCCATAAAAAGACTCCTTAACTACTTTTACTCCCTCTGATACCTCTTATCCCACCTGATCGATGGCAAATGACTTTGTTTTGAAGCTTTTCATTTCGTTGATCAATACCTGGCTATAGCCTGCCATACAGAAATTGTTGAGTATTTTTTTTAGTTCCCTTTGATTTTGTTATTTGTTATTTTCACGTCAGCGATAACGAAAATTGCTGATAAGATACGGTTCGGTTCGGATCGGATCGTTTTTCGTTGTTTTTTTTGCTTTTGTCTTTAGCAGTTTGCTTTGGTTCCTGCGCCCTCTTCACATGCTCTTCACATGTTTTATTATTATTTTATTATTTGCTTCTTTTAGCCGGCACTGCTTTTGCGTGCTCTTTTCTTTTTTTTGTTTTCTGCTCCGCTTTAACTTTGCCTTGGACGCCAATCGAGGGATCCGCTTTGTGCTGCTCATTCTCATTCGTTTTTTTTGTTTTGTCGGAGTGCCTGAGAATTTGTTTAAACGCTTGCGCCGTCGTTGTGTTTGTTGCTAATACTATTGCTTTTGTCTCCATTATTATTTACATAAGTGAACGGGACACCCTGCTGCTGATATGTAAATTATATATTCTTATTTGGCTTGTATATTTGTTTGTTTACTTCGATTCCTTCCTCGCCTTTGTTTATGTCTTTGTCTTTGCCCTCGTATTGGTTGCTTTTTTTTTGCCTTTGCTTTGCTTGGCTTTGCTGTGCTTCGGTGTAGGTGGAACTATGTGATGTCATCGTTGTCACTTAAACAAAAGCACAAAAGCCTCGGGAGAAGACATTATGACAGAGGCAGTCTGGGGAACAAAACAAATAGGTACACACGCATCCATAGGATGTTATATATACATGAGTATATAGAAGCATTTTCCCAGTCCGTGAACTACTTACAATATAACCTAGATTTTAAACTGAAACTACAAGAGTTTTGATTTAAATTCTGTTCAAGGTCATGAGAGCTTAAGATTAATTTCAGAGCTGGCCTGGTAGATCTTTGAGGGACTCTTAAGGTGTTTGGCTTTTCACATAGTTCAAAATATTTTCTATAATGCAATTATTAAACCGATTTTTAATATTTTGACGTCACTTAATAGTAAAAATGTTTAACAAAGGTCTCTTGACAATAAAGGAAATCCCCAGTTTCTATCTCTTAAATACACCTTCCCATAGCAATAACATACCCTAGATACTCCGCCAGTAAGGGGTATACAAATTGTATTTAGAGTAAAATGTGAAAATGTCACAAGCACGTTTAGTGTTCATCGGCGATGAAATTAATTTATGCGATTCGAAAACAAAGCAAAGCTAAAAAAGGGGTTTGTAGAGAATCATTACTACCTTAGCCTTAGACAGAAATGACTAACATAGACGAGAAAATTTAGGTAAACATTTAAGTAAATACAGCCAATGTTTGCATTTTTGTGAAAACATCAATAGTTCTCATCAAACACACTTATTTACAGTTATTTTTCGTGTCTAGGGCTGATTTTATTCGAAAAGGGTGCGGCTGAGACGGGTTTTTATTTTATTTATTCATTCAATTATTTATCTTTCTGGGGCATTTGAGACTGTTATCTTCGCAAAAAAAGGCCTCCTTTTTGGCTATGAACTTGAGCTACGATAATGACAAACGAGGTACGGTCATGGCAGTCAATTTGTCAATTCAAGTCAACGGCACCAGGTTGATATCAATAAATAGATAAGATGGAAAGAGGTAGGAGCACACGGCATTAGGTTGATAATTATCAGACACTCTGGCTAAACAAACAATAAGAAAAAAAAAACGCTGGGAAATATTATTTTCTGTGTAATTAGCAACTGTTTGAATAAACATCTTTTATTCAACAAAATCTGAAACATATTTAATGTTTAACAGGCTTGTATTGTTTCTTTTCTAATCAAGAGATTTGATTGTTTCATAGAAGCAAAATGTATTAATTAGTTTCTCTATAAAAAGACTTCTTTGTTAAACTTTTGAGTTGTATGCAAATCCTTAGACTCTTTTTTAAGCTTATATATAGCCAATTCTATAGACTTATTAATTTTCTTAGAATTGCACGTTTTTCTCCATTCTGTTCTTTGTAAGCTAGTGTTATTTAAACGTATTTATATTATGTGCTGCCAGCCTGGTATAAACCGAAATGGAATCATAAAATTAATGGCAAATGCGACGAGAACAAGTTTCCGACATTGTAAATGCTTAGCACTAAATTAACAGCAATTTAATCGAATAATTTTTTTGATTCTCTTCTGAGTGCTATTCGCTTACTTTTAGCTTTTCTCTCCCCCACCCTCCTGTTTGTACATATGACTTTTGCTTAGACTTTTAGAGAATCGACGACGTCAGCGGGCGGACCCAACAACAAGAGTGCAAAAAATCAATAAAATAATAAAAAATTGAAAAGGCATTTAATAGCCGCAGACGGCACGCGAATCTCCAACGTTTTGTTTGAACTTGGTTATTTATCTACTCGATCGATGGAAATTTAGTTTTGCTAAGCCCAAAGGATTCCCATTAGATCAATTTTTGAATATCAATAACAACTGGTTTCTTCTTCTAAGAATATATCTGATAAAAGCTATTTACTTTTATTTAACCCTATCTCTGTCAATCCTTCATTTTTAAGTCGAAGACAAAGGCTAATGCAAATGACAAATAAATTTAGTCTCCCAGGTGAAAATTCCTTGTTTTTGTTTATATTATTCTTGTTGCCCAACGAACCGCTTAAAAATAGATTGCAAGCAATTATTGAAAAGAAATGTTTGCATAATATTTAAATAGCATTAAAAAAATATACAAAAAGAAAGAAATCTAAATCTATAATTATTAAACTATCTTTATCTCTCATTTATTTTTCCGCTAGAGTAATAATAATTTTTACTCTTCCTGCTACTTAAAGTCAAATATCTCTTAATAATATATTAAATAAATTTTTGAAAAGAAATTCTTCTATATTATTTTAATATAATATCAAAATTGTTTAACGAAACTTATCCAAAACGATTAAATCTCAATCTATCTTTATTATAAATTATATAATTATCAAATACTAAAAGTATCTCACATTTACTATTTATTATATTTTCCCTATGACAATCATAATTTATGCTCTCTCCTCCTACTTAAATGTCAAGTACTAATTTGATTAGTTCAAATCATTATATTTTAAGCAGAAGAAAAATACTCGAAAAATATTTCAAAGAGAAACGTCCAAACTGGTCGTCACATTGTCTGCCTGATTCTGTGGGAAAATTCATAATAATTCAGCTTTTGAATTATTCTAGTCAACGCTAATGAATCACTTAACAGATGTTGAGTCTCAAGGCAGCAGGACGGGGAATCGGGGATCTCTATTATATAGATGAAATAGAACTGAAGCACTTTTGAGTGCTTGCCAAAAGACCGACCGAAGATCTCTGAACAAAAACTGTGTGTGTGTGGGTTTTTCTCTTTTGGCATCAAACCTAGTGTCGGATCTAAATCGAATCGTTTAATTGCCTCTAACACCGATGTGACTAGATAATGCAATGATAGATTAATTTGTTTACGTTTTTCATAAGATCGTTTCTATGTCTGGGTGGAGGTGAGTGTTGTGAGCTTGTGTAGGTTTAAACTATTTATAAGAAAGAAAAGGTACACTTGGCATTTGGCACAGTTTTGTGTCGTTTCGTTGGGCCTTATAGTATACAATTCCTATGAAAGGGGGGACACAAAAACATATATTTTCTATAGTTTTAATAATTTAGGATGCAGTCTTTTCTTTCGTGGGAGGTTCTCTTCCCCAAGTTCCTGCTATTACTCATCAAGAAATTAGATATAATATATTCACGGGTCTAAGTTTACTTAACGCCATGATGGACGATGGAGATGCGTCCAAATGAGTTGTAAATTACAGGTTCACGATTTCATGTCATTCGAGAGTCTCTGTGTGAAGAGAAAAAAACAAGCAAATCGTTTGGAAATTGCCGCCGCAATTTCATTTATTATTTTTTTTTTTTTCCCCAATGGACAATTTGTTTATGTCTGTATCTCCATGACTTTTGATGTCGACGACAACGGCGGCGGCAATTGTAGATGATGATAATGATGAAGTCGATGACGATATAGACCGTCGGCACTCGATATGGGTGAGAGACACTCTCGCACGCGCCATAAGTTATGGTTATTTGTCATATTTGACCATATAGAATATATATATGTATACGTAGTTTGGCAGACACACTTTTTGTGTGCCTTTGAAATGGCGACACTTGATTGGGCGGAACGAAAGAATCGTCAAAAGTTTATTGACACGACAGCAATTCCATAAATTGTTGAATTCAGATCGATATAGATATAATTATAGGAAAATACATATATCTTCAGCTTTTGAAATAATAATTAAATATGCTAATTGCTATGTTTCTCTTACAGTTTGTCTGGTCCAGAGCATTGCCGAAATTGTCGATCAGTATGTGGACTCTTGTCGAAAGCATAGAAGGGAGCCCTTAAAGAGCGTAATGGATCACCTAAAGAACCTGGATCTCAACCAGGTGCGGCAGCCCCTACTCCCACTTAAGGCAAATCAACTGGCGGCCAACGACTGCGAAGCCCTGGAGGAAATTTTCAAAAGGGTAAGTTAGCTAGTCTTATTATATGCTTCTTTGGCATATTTACTAGTATATTTCATTAATCATCCCGGCAGATACAATACAAATGCATCGACCTGTCCGACTGCTCACTGGATGAGAGCTGCCTAATGGCCCTGTTTCAGATGATTGAATACTACGAAGCGGCTAACGAGCTGGATATATCCTACAACAAGGAGCAGATGACGAAGCGTTGCTGGGAGCTGTGCGCCTACATGGTGGAGCGCAGCCAAGAGCTGCAGCTGCTTAACGCCGAGAGCAATCAGATTACCAAGTTGGGTGCCGACAGCCTTGGCCGGGCTTTGGGCTCCTCCAATTTACATACCCTGAAGCTGGAGCACTGCGGCCTCAGGGGTCAGCCGCTAGTACATCTGTGTAAGTGTCTATTTATCTAGAACTTTGATTTTCACTTTCGTTTTAATATCTTCTGTTACTTAATTTGTTTTATTTTTATTTATTTAATTTATTTTTCCTGTTTAATATATTCCAGTATCCTTCGCAGGTCGAGGTCTATACCAAAACAAAATGCTCAAGCAGCTGTGGGTGGGCTATAATGATCTAGACTGTGTGGATGCCCAGCACATAGCGGACATGCTGCGCTACAACCATAGCTTGGAGCTTATCGACATAAGCAACAACAACATAAGAAACGAAGGTGTCATGTACCTTGTGCAAGCCCTCATTCTGCAGTCCACCGAGCTGGAGCGACGTATGGGTGCCCTGAAGCGAACACGTGCCATTGAGGTAGATGAATGCTCATCGCCTGTGGATACGGAGCCACCAACAGTAGCAACAGCAGCTTCAGCAGCAGCAGAGCCACAGTCCGTCAGCTCTGCTGGCAGTCAAGCGGCGAATGATGTCGTTGATAGTGAGTCATCATCGTCATCTTCATCGGTTGCCTCGATTCCAGAGGTTCCGGCGGAAGAGGCGACAAATTTAGATCTGCCCGCCGTGGGTGTCCTAATTGATGTGGAGAATGACAACGACGACGACAATACCGAGGACACGGTTCGCACGGTAAAGAACTGTGGCCAAAACGGCAGCGGCCAGTCCATGCTGGACAAGCTGTTGTCAATGAACAGCGACAGCAGCAGTGAGGAGGCGCCTTCAAACATTTCCACCGACACGCTGGCCGCTTGCTGTTCCGAAGACATTAGTGAGATAAGCAATGAAATCTATGAAGTCACCAGCCCGAGACGAACTGTTGCAGAGGCAGGATTGCCGGCCCAGGAAAGCTCCATCTCCAGCCCTGCCGAGTCAGAACCAGCGTCTAGTGCGGCAGAGACACAACAACATGTAGCTGTGCTTGAGGAGCCGCTGTCTCCGACGCATCAACAGCAACAACAGCAAAGTTCCCAAAACGAACGCAACATATGTGGTAAGAGGGAACAAGGAAGTTAAGGATTATTATGAAACCTTTAACCCAATGAATCTCTTGCAGATATTACTCCCTCAACAGAGGCTAAAACCGTTGAACCCAATGAATCCTGTGTACAGAACAACATCATCAACAACAATAATAATAATCAAGCTAATAACGCCAACAATACCTACAACAATAACATAATCCAATCGCCGTCATCCGCAGCACTAGCGGCAGCAGGAGCAGGAGCGACAGCCACTGTTGCTGTTGCCTTGACACAACCCACTGAAATCGTTGTCAGTCCCAATAGTTCCTCGCCAGCGGCTATTTTTGAGGTGACTGCCGAGGAGAGCGATTGCATTAATGGCAGCGGAGCTGGTGGAGCAGGCGGGTCGCGACCCCTGGACGTGAACCAGAATGCCAGGACGCCAGGCGACGACTTTGAGGATACGCACAGCACGGACTCGGCCTTCGAGAGTGCCTCCGAAGGCGATATTAGTCGACATTTGCCTGACGAATTCAGCAGGCTTTCGGTATCGCTTGAGAGCACGCGCCTAGACGACATGGCCAAGGAAATGGGGGGCATTGAGACGGCCACCATAGCCACAGAGTCCACCGAGTGTCTGTTTGTCGCCCAGGAGGAAACCATGCCCTCAGTTACGACAACGCCGGCAGCTCCCGTGCTGGCAAAATCCCAAGACGATGCATTCCTAACGCCCAAGGTAACCATTGCTGAGGAGTGCCTGCAGGCGACCAGAGAACTGAGTCCCAGTTCATACCCGTGTCCCAGTCCAGTGCCGACGCCGCCACCTCCCTCCACATCGCCGGGTGGAGCTAGCATTGGACTTAGACGAACAGAGTCCAGTTGCGCCTACCTCAACCAATCTTCGCGTAACCGATCCCAGAGCTCCGATAGCCTGTGCAGCGAGACATCGCTGGACGGTAGCACCAGTAACAACAGCATCAGCTCCAACACATCCAACACCTCCAACGATCCCAAATTCGCCGAGAAGCTGACCAAAAACGATACCCTCTCGCGTCGACAGCTGGCGGAGGCTACTTTGGAGGCCGCCAATCGTTCGCCCAGCGGCCTGAAGGCCCTCACCTTGTGGAACAATAATCTGACCAAGGATTGCGCCACTGCCGTAGCCGAGCTGCTGCAGAAGACCATTTCCCTGGAACTGCTCAATATTGGAAAGAACTGTTTGTCCAATGAGTTTGTGACCACCATCAAGGACAGCCTCACGAAGAACACCACGCTAACAACGCTGGGACTGCAGAGTGCCCATCTTAGTGCCAAGGGTGTCGAGACACTTGCCACAATTCTCACCTTTGGCGGCAACAGCAAGCTGCAGCGCATCGACATCCGTGACAATAAGTTGGAAGTGGAAAGTCTGAACATAATCGCCGAGGTGCTCAAATCCAACAACACGCTCACCCAGATCGATATCAATGACGAGCCCAAGCGTCTCACGGTAAGCTATCCGTAACCTTAGAACTTAGGAGTCACTTGAAGTCATTACCCCGTTTTGCCCATCAAAAGACCATCATTAATGTCATTTCGAGGCCACAGTAGAAGTTGAGTTTTGGAATGCAATCTCTTTTCGGGTCGATTTTGAGTAAAGCAAATTTAGTTGAAGTTTTTTTAAGTAATTGAAATTGAAAAATATATGTATATATCATTTGCTTTGCTTAGAGTTGAACTATTGCCCTGAAATAAGATATAATCTAGTGTTTATACCCTTGGTAAATGTTTAGAGTTCGATTGATATTCAAGAGTTACATTTGTCTGTTTGCTTAACAATGAGCTTAATTAAATCAAGAAAACGCCTGAGCTGGACTTTCCTTCATTAAGTTTTTTTTAGAGAGCAAGAATATCAATTACTTCCATTATATAAAGTTTTAAGACTTATACTTACTCATTTCTAGTTTATAAACATTTACCAAGGGCTCTAGAACTTCGGCTTGCCGAAGTTGAAGAGTTATACCTTGATACCATTCGAGCTTGGTTTTTCGGATGGCTGGATGAGAGCGTGTGTGTTGGATAGACGTTGATAGTTTGATTTTGAATTTGTTTTTTAATTGAATCGTTTTCATTTGTGGTGTCACTGTCGTTGTTGCTTGTCTCTCTCTCTCATCTCCGTTAAAGTTGCCCATAGTGCCGATAGTAAATGTTATACCGCCATCGCCATTGCCCCAGGAGAGCGTAAGTAAAACCTGCCACTCAAAAATATGATCCACCTTCTCCTCTGTAACCATCTCTGTGCAAAATCAGCGCTTTTTGGCTTGCGAACAACCGATTCTAACAGCAACAAAAAAAATATATAAATAAAAAAGCTAATAACAACGCAACCGCACTACGCCCGCCTGGTTTTTGTCCCTTTCGCGGATTTGCTAACTTTGCTACACTCTCTAGATGCGCTTTTCTGACTTGGGAACAACAACCAAGAGTAGTTGGGTTGGCTCACCTGCGTGGATAGAGATCAGTTGCTCACACTTCGGACTAAGTGAGCAACTGGGCTTTGTCCGACGATCATGTGAGCCATCCAACACGGCCTGCCATTAATTGTTTCTAATGATGGTATATCTTTTCTCTATTGTTTCAGATCGGCAGCGATGCTCACCTAGACTACACAAGGGTGCTGGGCACCGTGCGTTCCCTGTGCTCGCGAAACGAGAAGAGGCAGGCGCAGGAGCTAGCGGATAGGACGGCGAATGTGGGCGGCAGCGGCAATACAAGTGCTGGCGGTAGCTTCCCAGGCGGATACCGGTGTCGCGGCGGTTACTACTTGGGCTCGCGGAAGATCTCGCTAACCTGCCACAGTCGTCCCTTTGTGGACGCCGTCACTGGCACTGTCACGGCAAAGGCAACTGCGACCGCTGCAGCAACCGCCCTGCCCACACCGGCCGCCCTGTTGGAGGTGAAGCGTAAGGGCGGCTCTCGCCTTCGCTCGCCCGGCCCCAGTCCGCCCACAATATCGCCGTCCTCCTCGCCCAACCGCAGCCGCTTCCACGTGTCGCGTGTGACGGAGGTGGGCAGCAGCCCTTTGATCTCGCCGCTGGCCCAGCATCCGCCGCAGCATACACCGCGCTCGGCCAGCAGCTGCATGTCCATACCCACCATCAGTTCGCCGGGAGGCAGTCAGAGCAGTCTCAATACGCTCGGAGCCCTGCCCACCTCCAGCTCGCTGCCAGCGATGGCTTCGGTCACATGCTCGACCCAGACCGTAAAGCGGCTGTCGGTGTCGCCCAGATCGCGTTTCCATGTGTCGCGTATCTACGAGGATCCCCAGGTGCCGCTGGCCAATCGCCAGCTGCCGCCAATCACACCGCACACGCCACCCATTGACCTGCCGCCAACGCCGATGCTCAAGTCGGCGAGGAAGGCTGTGCAGCTATCGGAGGCAGCAGAGGCGGCAGCGGCAGCAGCGGCGGTAAGCAGTGTGATGATTATAGAGCCAAGGGATGACGCAAGTTCTAAGGGAAATGATAGTACAAAAGTCGCCGACGATGACGAGGAAGACGATGCGACACAGAAGCTTTCGCCGCACGAGACCAATTCGCCCACCGTAAGCAATTCTTCGCCCGGGAGTAGCAGCAGCAGCAGTAGCACCAGCAGCGGAAGCGGTAGCGGAGGCGGGATTAGCAGTAGCACCTCAAACGAGGTAACCGACTCTGTAGATTCGAATACAGAAGCTCCACCACCCAGGACCTGTCCCCTGGCCGTGTTTGGCGATAATGACATCACGCTGACCAAGGAATCGGCTGGTGTGGTTGCTCTCTCCGCTGCTGCTGCTGCTGCGGCGGCTGGTCATATGAATCCATTATTGGAATCATCGGAATCGGAAGCCATGCCACCTGCCGAGCCCGTCAGCAACAATGCCCCACAGACGCGGGCGCGGAAGACTTCGTGGATAGCCAATCCGTCGACAGTGGACAAGCTCCTAACGATTTTCAACCCGGGCACCATTTTTCAACGCAGCTCCTCGCCGGAAACGAAGGTCAGTCAAGTCACCGCCATAACCACAGCAACGGCAACAACCATAAGCGTCGGCGGCGGGGGAGGAGGACAGGCAGGAGGCGGCGATTGCAGTTCCACCAATACCACAACAAATCCCATTCTATCGGTGGCGCGAAAAACTTCACCGGCTTCCTGGACATCTCTAACCGGCAGCAATATATCAAACTCCAGCCAAAACATGGACTCGGGTAGCTCATCCTTTCTGGACACAGCCTCGAGGCAGTTGAGGGATTTCAGTAAGCAAGTCTTTCGCCAGAACATATCCTTCAACAACAGCAGCGGCGGTGATCCCACTGTCTCGGGAGGCGGCACTTTGGCTGCTCAACTCGAGGGAAGCACAACGGCAACGTCCTCGTCGAGCAGCACAGAGTCGGCATCGTCACCTGAGTGCAATGCGGCCCACATGCCGCCCAGCTTGAAGCGCCAGCTGAAGGAGAACATATCGCCAGAGCACACAATAAATGAGGAAACGCTACACAGCCTGCAGAAGCTGTCCAGGGCTGAGGATATGACGCTAAAGGCGGAGGCGGCTGCGGAACTGGGTGACATTGAAATTGTGATGCACAGCGAAGTGGTGGACTGTCCGCTGGCAGAGGAGAAGACACAGGACCATGAAGAGACAGCGCCGAGTCTCGTTTAAAACAAAAACTAAAACAAAGGCAAGGAATTGAAGATCAAATGAGAAAAAAAAACAGAGAACTCAACCGAGAAAAACACCACCCACCCAGCATTCCCATGGCGCTTCTTGTACTGTTATCCCACCACCACCCGGCCTTGAACCCACAAAGTCAAGGATGAGAGAAAATGGAGAGGAAGTTTCGGCTCTCAAACAAAATTGATGAAGTACACAAGTTATATTATACTAACTTTGTTTTATTTTTTGGTTAAATTCATTTTAAGTTTTATATAACAAAAGAGGAAAAAAATATAAATATATTTTAACTATAAAAATGTGGCATAAGATATGCAGAATGCAAATGAAATTTGTGCTCAATATTCACTTCAATGAGAATGTCCATCCTAGTGTTGAGATCTCTTCTATTTTGGCCAGAACTTTGCTTGAAGTGAATACTGAACCTGAAACAATAGATAAATTAACTTCTATGAATGTAAAATATAAAACCACAGACACAAGAACATATTTAAAACCCCATTATAACACTTTTTGGCTTAGTGTTGTTGCCCATTGAAGGCTGGTTTTTTTTTGAAAGGTTCCCATGTAAGCTCTTAAAGAAGTGATGGCGCATTGAAGTTAATTCGCAAAATTAGTACTTATCGATCCAACAAAGAAATGAAAACTGAAACGAAAACGCTACATACTTAAGTTATTTATAACAAATAGAAAGGAGCTTGAATGTAACTTAAATAGGGAAATTTTTCCGCCATAGGATTACTTTACCACACCACGCCCCTCCAATATGTATAGGGATGTATTGATGCCGCGAAGTTCGATATATAAAACGATATCGTTAAGTTATATTTTGATTGATATATCGAAGCGATATGATCGAAAAGATCAAATTAAATAACTTGTTCGGTTATTTTTTTCTTTAAATGCAATATTTACATTTTTTTTTAAAGTTCGACTACATTTTATATATATTGGAATTACAATATTTTCGATATTTTTGTCGATTTATAATCGGACTTCTCCCATCGATATACATCCTTAAAGCCAACCAAGTGCAATGCCCTTTATTATTCGCTCTCTTTATTCACTTCCCAAAAAAAAACTCAATGGAATGGAACTGAATTAGTTCCGCCAAAGTATTATTATGAATTGGAACATGTAAGCTTAAAAAAAACTAAAAGCAAATGTTAAATTAGGTACTTAATCAGCCTAATAAAATATAATTAATTCCAACACTCAGCCACCAAGCCACCCAAATAGAAAGTTTTAAGTTTAAAATTCACAAAAAGCCCAAAAAAGCTAAACAACAAACAAACGGAAATGATGCGCAAACGGAAACAAACAAAAAAGTACCCAAAATAAATCCAATTGATCTCATTATGTGATATTTGTCGTAGTGCCCAAAAGCAAGCGTTCACTGTACGTGTATCTATAGCCGAAAAACCATGCGAGTTTAGTACTGGGAGCACCGCCTATCGATCTAAGTTGAACCATCATAAATAACCCATCGCCAGGAAAGCTTTATTTCGAAGAGAGATCTTAGCTATGGAACCTTTCAAAACACCAGCTTTCAATGGGCCGACACAAATATAGATGAAAAATATTTTAAAAAAACCCACAAAAACTTATATAAATACATATATGAAATTAAAAAAAAACATGTAAACATACTTTATTCACAAAAGATACTGTAAATACCGCGCGTGTGTACTCTCCCTTTTCGGAACTGAGGCTGAGTCTCTCGACGAAGCTCAACCCCGAACACTGAGTTATATATATTTTTTTTTAGACTTTTGTTAATCTTTGTTTTTGTTTACTTCATTATTGTTTTAAACTATACATGTAACTATATAGACATAAATATTATGTACGTATTTAAGTAGTCAAAGGCAAGTTTTCAATTTTTTTTGTCTTTCCAAAAAAATGTAACGATCTGAACAGATATCTTCTCAAGAAGAATTATGCGTAACTTACTTTGTACTTAATTTACAAAAGCGGAGAAGAGATTTCCTGGTGCTCATTATCAAATCCCTAAATGTTTGCCTTATAGCTAGATTTCTATTTTCAGCAATAGAAACTTAAACGCATTGAATGGATATTGGTCAACAACATACCTTGATGCTAAATTCGATCCATCTCTTTCTTAAACATTGGCGAATTAATTACTTATTTTTTATACATTAAGTTTATAAATTAGACAAAAAAAAAACAAACCTACTAAACTGAAAAATTTAATGAATAAACATGAAAGTTGTAATGAAATCAATGAATCGAGTTATATTTGAATATTTTTTTTGGGAAAAGTAAGAGTGTAAGAGTGTAAGTTGAGTGCAGCTTGAGGCAGTACTTTTCGTACAGAATATTTGTGGTGGTTAAGTTTTATGCAACAGAAATATTAGAATTGTTGTTTAATAGGATTCGTGAATAATTCCATATCTAAAAATCAGGCAACAATAGTTCATTACTCCAACCTCTCTCGTAATTTCGGACTACGGTGAAGCCTTGCCCTTACTATGGAATGTGTGTTAGCTTATTTCATTCCAAAACAATACTCTATTAAAGTTTACATTTTCCAATAACCTTAAAGCTTAACAATTTTACGGAAAATAATAATTACATTCCAGGTTTTATCTTCAACATTACAAGTCCAGAGCGTAAAATATATTTAACAGTTTCCCAGTAAGAATGCCTTCAGAGTAATATAATACAAATTTAAATATTCCAGCTGTAGAAATTTCTTTCCTTTAAAATGAAATAAGCAGATGTTTAAAATGCCAGAACATATAATTCAAATTATAAATAGAATTTAGAACTAAAATATTAAAAGGAAATCTGTTGCAGGTTTGTTAAGAAAGTCTACAATGGATTACATTCGGTACACAGATAAGAACGAGTTCAGGCGAATTTGCTAATTAAAAATCGTGTTTCGTTTACAAAAATTAAACCCCAAACATTATCAGTTAAGTGTTGGTCAAATAAAGACACAATAAAAGTCTCATTTGAATTTTCAAGAGATTTTTTACACAGCAATAAGAGCAGTGTCATGACAACTGTTGATGCGTTCGGTCCACAGATGAAAATGTGTGTGGGAAGTCCCTGAAACTGCGCGTATTTCATTCATAAAACCATGACTGCCTGCGGAGGAGTTCTTGCTTGGCTGGCAGGCCATTAACAGGGGTTGCTTCCTGCCACAGAGCGCTGTTAACTCCGCATCCTTAATATACGGGGACTCAGGCCGAGCTTCAGCTTGCCTGCCGTCTGCGAATATCTGAGCTCAGTCAGTGGACGCACGTCGTTCGGTGCGGATCGCAGTTGCATTTATCGCGGAAATAAACGGTGTGTGGATTGAGAAAGTGAAGCCATGTCGGAGGTGAAGTCAAACCATATAGGAACTGAAGGAGGAGCTGTAGCAGGAGCAGTCGGTTCAGCCAAGTGCTCAAATGTGAACAACAACAATAGTGCCCGCTCCAGCAGGACGGGAAGTGCTGCCTCCACCGAAACGGACCAGGATGTGGACAGCCAGCGATTTGGATGGTGCAACTGGAGGCCACAGTGGCTTCAGCGCTTCTGCACCGCCAAGTGGGCACTCTTCTGGCTGTGCTGGGGCGGTGCTCTCCAAGGTGAGCTCGGACGGGGATGTGGGATTTCGTCTTCTTAATTCGGTTAAATGGTTCGTCTCGGGAATTTGTTCGCCCACACTCGAATACTGCTTTTTTTCTTCTTGTTTTCATTAATTTAGAACGTTTTTCGGTGGAGTGTGAAATTTGAGGCATCCCAGATTTTGATTGCATCCAGTTAAAGCTTTCTGTTTTTGAAATTTGCAACTGGAAAAATGATTTAAAATAGGCATATTTTTTCCTCGCACAATCTGGGTTATACCCGTCCTTAATTTAATCTCTTGTAATCATTTTTTTTAATATAATCGTAGTAGTAATATTAATGGTTTATATAATTTTTTTATTTGAAATTTTAAAATAACCAGATTGAAATTGATTAAGTTTTCATAGAAATCTCTTGAAATTTTTGAGAAAAGGTTAAGGTCAAGCTATTAGACTTTAATTAAAATTCTAACATATTTTTAACTGTCTTAAGAAAGAGTTTAAAAAAATATGTTAATATACATTTTTTGTTTTAAATAATTCTTAATATAGAAAATGCCTTAAGAACGAATGGTATATTTTATAACTTCTTATTTAAATTGAGTTCTAACCGAAGCTCTGATCCATAATTACATAAAATATAATTTAACAAAGCAGAAAAACATAATTACCAATATTTTAAGGTCTTAATTTTTTGAATGCAAAGGCTGAATGCCTGAATTAACCTTTTGCTTCTTGATAATATTCTAACCATATTTTTGTAGCCATATTTTTATTTTCTTCATTACAAGACAAACTTTTTCTTAAGCCAACTTTTCGCCCAGCCCGTGTCCGAGAAGTCTCGAGCTGGCTAAGACAATGCATTGGGCGAAGGCGATGAGGACATCCGCATCGCCCCATTAGCATCCTGGCCGAGACTCAGCCTCGGCCTCGAGGTCTGTGTGCAACAGATAACAGGTTTCGGGAGTTGAGGCAGCGAGTGGACTCTGCCGCTCCTGTGAATGGAAGCGAATTAAAAATTAATATCTGCCCCGAGCAGTCCAGGGGATCTGCTGACGCCCTAGCCCCAGGATGCATTAACCTCAAAAAATACGCCGCACTTTGAATAGTTTGAAAGGAACGTTGAAGTGTAAATGGCTCCTCAGTTTAGCCGGGAATTTTTCAGGAGGGGTTTGGAGAAGTGAGTCGTACAGAGAAAAATTAATACGGAATATTTTTCATAGCAAAAAGGGGGAAAAATGTTATTTAAATTATTTAAATATGATTTTTATATTATATTTATATTGTACTATCAGAGGTTTACAATAGAAGGAAAGTATTACTTTATTTTAAATTATTTATTTATTAAAAATATTGGTTTTGTATTATAGTAATTTTTGTAATTTATATAGTAAACCGTTTTTTAGATTTAATCCATGTTCTAGCTTTATTTTCCCTGTGTAACTCCACACGTTGTCATAGCGGTGACATAAATCAAAACAATGTTAACCGCTGTTTACCCAACTCCAGATCCCCCGGCTGAGCCGGAGTCTGGGCCTAACTGGTGTTGCCCATGGCTACGGTTCATCTTCTAATGGGTTCAAGCGGTTAATTAAAATTCGCCAATCTCGCGAAAGCTGACGTCACGTTTTATGTCTGTTCCGAGGGATTAGGCTGTGTTCCCACGGATCTGGTTGAAATTCTCGATGAAAATGCTCTGGATGGAGGCCAAAGTTTAGCATTTTTGGAAGCCAGCCAGCGAGGTTGAGAAGCCAGGAAGAGAGAAGAAAATCAATTGATAGCTTAAGGTTAATATAATTAAGTTAGGTCTGGATTAATCGAAGATAGCGTAGTATAGGAATAGTTTTGCTAAAGTTAATAAATGTATTATTAATATTAATTATTTAAATATTTGTATATGCTGAATTACTAAAGATTCAGACTATATTTACGCGTGTCTCTTAGGCCTTTACAAAACTATAAGTAGAGTTTAATTAAAATATATAGAAATTTAATAAGTACTTAAATTAATACATAGAATTAATTCATCTTCCCAGAATTATTACATAATTATTGAATTAATGAATAATATTAATATAAATAATATAAATTCAATTCCCTGGAGCATCTCTTCTAGAATGTCTTTCCCATATTTTAGCCTTGGTCGTGTGCTGCAAACAAACGTAGTTTTGGCAGGATAATGCAGCCTGGCTGGCCTGCTGCCGGCATCTGTTGCACGTTGCACCCACGATTGACCCCCGACGTGAGAACGTTTCCGGCTTTGCAGCCAGAGCCAGAGCCACTGGTTGTTGTTCCCGGTTCTCCATCCAGCAGCGGATGGGCGGGAGGTCGGCACGTGACCAAAAATATTAATCAGTTGACACGGCATTAACATAAATCATCCGCTACAATTTTGGATTGCCGCGTTCCGTTCAAATGGTTTATTGTTGTTGTTTATGGCATTCAATTGCAGCTTCTTTCTATGGAAATGAGTAATTTAGCCAAGCAATTCATTTTGTGTCTCTGGAAAAAAGGGAGTGATGTTTAGTAGAGGATTTCGGACATGTGCATGCCTTTATCCCGGAGATGATCCTTTAAGTAGGCAGTGCCATGAAGCGAGTTTAAGAATAAATTTGTGGCAATAGTTTACTGCAAGTTATATAAACAAATTAACTTTAAAAAGTAGAAAAACATATAGCTTGCAAATTGCTAATTATAATTAGGCAAACATTGATTTTCCCAACATGGTAATATCCCTGCCAGGAGCATTGGCAATTATCGATGCACAGGCAAAACAGGAGATTGTCACGTATCCTTCGCTGCCGTCGGCACTTCACTCCGTACTTGAGGCCAAAGGTCACACACTCTCACTAGAGACAGAGTCTCACTCTCTCCCCGTCTCAAGGTTTCTATTGGTGGATATTAAATTATTAGACTTGGTGGGGTAAATGACTTGTGAGTGTCCTTAGCCATAAAAAACTGTTTCCTTGCTTCCTACTTTTACAAAAAAAAAAACATTTCCTTCCTGTTGTCATCACCTTTATTGCCAAAGATGACCAGAAGTGGTCTTCTTTCAGGCACTTATTGAAAAATAAATTGAGTTTGTTGCTGACAAAAAAAAACCTATATAATAATAATAATATTGTAAGCAACAATGGTTTTTTGGACTAAGGCGAGAGGGCGTTCCCCGAACTAACACATATTTATTTACGATAGAAAATTCGCCTAAGCTCTCAAAATCAATTTGTCGTACAGATATTTAATTTATGACCCGCCCCCGCTCTATATTCCACCTCCCTGGTAGTCAGGAATCCAGTTTCCTTAGCCGTGTCCTCTTGTATTCTATGACAATCTGTCGCTGTTCTGTTCTGATGTCCTTATGACACTCGAGGGATGATCCTGGGAGGTAGAGGGTTGCAGGATTCGTCGCAGAAAACGTTTTAGATAAACTAAGACTTTGATTGGAATAGCTTAGAAAGCTTTAGCTTGGTCATAGATCAACTTTAATTTAATGTTAAATTATAGCTTAAACTATAACTAAATTATAAAATTTGTTAAATAAAAAATTATTACCTTTGCAGGTCTCATTGTCAACGGTTTGATCAACGTTTCCATCTCCACCATCGAACGGCGTTTTGGGTTACGCTCCCGTCAGACGGGCCTCGTTGCCAGTGGCTATGATGTGGCCTCCTTTGCCTGCCTGGTGCCGGTCACCTATTATGGAGGAAGACGTGGAGCCTCCAAGCCGCGATTCATAGCCATAGGTCTGATCGTAATGGGTCTGGGATCCTTGGTCTTTCTGCTGCCGCACTTCCTGGTGGGCAACTACAGGGCCAGCATCGATGAGGCTAATGTGTGTGAGACGACAGGATTGCAGCTTAACTCCAGTCAGACGACAATGCTAATGGTACTAAAAGTGACTTCCCCCTGCCCTTTAGCTTATTCCCACATCGTATTTTTTAGGGATCCTGTGAGACTGAGACAGGAAACGATAGCGAGAGCCTAACCTGGACTGTGTGGCTGTTCCTGGGCGCTCAACTGCTCCATGGAGCCGGCGCCTCACCCCTGTTCACGCTGGGCGTCACATACATCGATGAGAATGTCTCAAAGAAGATGTCGTCTGTTTACTTGGGTAAGTTGCAAACGACTCTCCGATTGAACCATCGATAAGACGCAGAAACTTTTGTCTGCCGCAGTCGGAGTGGCACAACAAATGAAGTACTATGCACAAATACCCATTCCACGCTCCATGCCATACGCTCCAGATATCAAAGTATCTAGTATCTGTTAGTTGCTCTCACACATGCATATTTATTTTTATTCGCCATACATATTGCCAAAGCGAAGTAAAATAGTATTTACCAAGGCCCCAAGCCCCCCGCTCCGAAAACTCTGAACCGAATCCTGCGGGGTGGATGGGTACCGTGTCATCCGGCTACCCTCTTCCCTTCTCGGGTGACCCAATTTTAAAGAGCCAGAAGATTGTCGCTGAGTCAGCCGGGAGTCAGCGGGTCGGTATTAGGTCTTAGGACGCGAAGCGCCAACGGCAGCGCAAATTTATTGCCTCTTAGTTAAGTTTATCGTGGCATCCGAGTACGAGAGTGAAGTTATCAAACCCGTCCAGTGTTGCGGCTCGTTGCCTCCTTTGGATTCCGCTGTCTGGCATTGAGACAATTGAAATTCTCGCTCCTGCCACATGGATTTCACTTCACATGGGGATTTCCCTCGATGAGTGTGTGCTGGGTCGGTGGCCGTGGTCTCATGTCTAGGCAGCGATTGCACCCTGCTTTTCAAGGAAGTAGGAATTTATATGTCCATTATTTGCAAAGGTTTAATATAACTTTTTCGAACTATTTTAAATAGGAATTATTTAGTTCACTAAAAAATATCAGTGCCAAATTTTAAAACCAATAAATTGGTTTCCAAAAAGTTATTTGAAAAAGATCACTCGCAGAAATTGTATTGAGGAAGCCAAAACAATTGTTGGGATCTTGAAATCCCTAAAAATAGTGTCATTCAAGTATTTATAAAATACTATGTATATGTTAATATTTATTTAATACTCCCAAAGACTTATACTCCCCTGAAGCACTGTACTCCATCCAAGTAAAGAAGGGTCGCCGTTGAAGACTTTTGTCATGCAAATTAAGATGCAGTTGACTGATAACTACATTTGGCAGAACCCCGTGACAAATTTGAACCGATGGCAGTATCGGGGGAAATTTGCTTTAATTAAGTTAAGTTTTGGTATGTTAAGTTGGATTATTTATTTTATTTTTTTCAGGCATTTATTACACCATGGCCACCGTTGGACCCGCGATTGGCTACGTCTTTGGCGGACAATTGCTGCTCATCTACACGGACTGGATGACCGTGGATCCTGTGCAGTAAGTGCCATCCATGATTGTTATTAATCGCACGACTTAGGGCCGTGAATGAATGAGTGAGTTGGCTGGGGAGACACCGAACAGGTGACTTTAATATCGGGGGTTACTGCCACCAAGCTGAGCTTATTTGTTACCCGGCAACGCCAAATGCCACAAAAGCACCTCGCCGGGGTAAATATCTCTAGAGAGTAATAAAACAACATTTCGTGCTGACAACGAGGAAATAAGGTGCGAATGAGAATGAGCATTTGTTTGATTCACATTCCCCGGTGGAGAGGGGGGCAGGACCGAGGTGAGAGCTCCCTGGTAGAACCACAAGGACTGCCAGATTCCAGAGCAACAAGCCATCTGCATCCCAGTCCTCATGGATACGACCAGCGTATGGCTTGGCTTATTGTCACGGTGATGCCATAAGTCATAATGCTTCTGCACCGACTCCAACTCCAACTCAACCTGCTTCGGCCCCCAAGGTTGCCCTTTTCACCTTTTGCGTGAATTATGCCGAGAACATGAACATTTTGTTTATGATTTTTTACATGTTTACGAGTGGTTAGAGAGGGATAAACAAATATTTTTTGGCGACCTTTTGTGGCCTGCCTTTTGAGCAGATAAATTCAGTGGAAAATATAAATTCCCATTTCAGTTAATTTACAAAAGCTGAAATTGTGAGGAAAAATGTCACAGAATAGGATTATTTTGGAGTCTATTAAACGGCTTTATTTTTTGAATCTAGAACTTAAGTTTGTAATTCAGCAATATAACAGATTTCTGGCTAAAAATACTATATATAAATAAGTTAATAATATTTTCTTAATAATTTTAATATTTCTGGCTAAAAATACTATATATAAATAAGTTAATAATATTTTCTTAATAATTTTAATATTTCCCCCTTTCAGACTCAGCCTGACCAGTGATAGCAAGGTGTGGATTGGTGCCTGGTGGCTTGGCTTTATTTTTGCAGCTGCCATGTGTCTCCTTGTGGCCCTGCCCATCCTGGGCTATCCGAAATCCCTGCCTGGTGCTGACAAACTGAAGTTGGAAAGGGTTTCGGAGGCGCATGCCACCAAAACGGAGCCTGAGCAGGACAATGCCTCCTCCAAAGGTTTGGGAAAACTGCCTCGGGCAGTGCTCAGCCTGCTTGGCAATCCCACTTTCTTTTTCCTGAACCTGGCCGGTGCCACTGAGGGGCTGATCATCGCCGGATTTGCTGCCTTTCTGCCCAAGCAGATCGAGAATCAATTCAGCATCTCGCCCATGCTCTCGGCCTTGGTTATGGGCCTGATCACGGTGCCAGCGGGCGGGGGCGGCACCTTTCTCGGTGGCTATTTGGTTAAAAAGTGGAACCTGACCTGCAGTGGCATCATCAAAATGTGCCTGATGGCCACCACAGTGGCGGCACTGTTCACGTTTTGCTTCCTGGTCTCCTGTCCGAATCCTCAATTTGCTGGCGTCACCACGGGCTACAATTTGGAGGCCAGAGAAGGACCAATTTCCTTGGAGGCGCCTTGCAATGCCAACTGCGAGTGCAGTCGCTCGAATTATGATCCCATCTGTGGTGTCAATGGTGTGATGTACTATAGTCCCTGTTATGCAGGTTGTAGCCAGGAGGATCATGTGGACAGCCTGAAGCGTTACCACAACTGCAGCTGCATTGGAGGCGTCGGCTGGGTGGATCTGGAAGTCGATGAAGGCTTTCCGCGACTGGAGGCCACCAATCTTAAGTGCGATTCCACCTGCCAGAGCCTGCCGCTGTTCGTGGGGCTGTGTTTCATCCTGATGATCTTCACTTTTCTGGCCACCATGCCCGCCTTGTCGGCCACCTTGAGGTGAACTAATATTAATTTCTGAATGAAAAAATATATAAAATATAATACATTTGTAATATTTTCCCCATCAGATGCGTTCAGGACGAGCAGCGCTCCTTTGCCCTGGGTCTGCAGTGGATTAAGGTGCGCCTCCTGGGCACCATACCGGCTCCTCTCATATTTGGCGCCCTGATTGATGAATCTTGCATTTTGTGGCATGAGTCCTGCGACAAGGAATCAGGTGGAGCCTGTCTGGTTTACGATAACTTTTATATAAGTCGGTAAGTTAAGCTCCCTATTTTATTTGAATAGTTAACTTGATAATAATATTGAAACTCTTAGCTATATGTGGCTGTTGGCCTTGATCTGCAAACTGGGATCTGTGGTGTTTTTCCTGGGCGCTTGGTGGTTCTATGTGCCACCCAGTAAGCCATCGAAGGCCATTGAAAAGACAGAGGATAATTGAACTGAATCTTAATGGGATATACTGTAAAATATAAATCCAGGCAACAGATTGTGGCTCATATTGTGGCTCATCCTTAACTGGTTAGCATTTTTATTCGTTTGGCTATGTAGTAGATATAAGAACTATTTTATATACTCCTCCAAGAGATTCATCTCCCAGTAATTACGCCATTTTATATAGGAATAGATCAAGTCGAAGTATCATTTATCATTTTAAGCAATCATTAAAAATATATGTGTGTGTAGATTTAAAAATGACAAAGTTTTTTATATTTTAAAAATATTATTAAAATATTCTACTTGTAGCAAGGCTTGATAAACATTTGATAATAGTTCACAATGCTTTTGGTAAAAACTGAAAGTAAAATGTGATGAAAAGGGTTCGAGTAATCCTATCTAAGAGTTCCAAAAACTCACTCCATCGATTTCCTAGGATCATGGGGCAGACGGCATGTCTAGTCAAAGGATTTGGTTCCCAATTATTGTGAAGATTGTACCAGAAAAGTGCTGAGCCCTTTTTCGGTTGAATGGTAAGATTGGCTGCCGGAAAAATGGTGGCACCACCCAAGGCGACATCGGTGGCCTATTAAATAATTAAATTAAATAATATAAATTAATAAAGATAAAATAAATTGATTGAAATTAAAGGAGACGTAATTTATACCAGTAAGATATCTGGCTTAAAACCTATATTCAATAACAGCCTTCTTTCTGGTTTAAACTAAAACAGTTACTTACATAAAACAGAAATGTAACTAAACGATCCCCTTCTTTCATAATTTCCTAATAAATTAAATATTGATTAGAAATATATTATAAAACAATAAAAAATAACAATTGTATATTTTTTTACAGATTACTTACTGGATAGATTCTGGGATCCTTGTAGTCGCTGTGCTCCACAAAATGCCCACCCAGACCGTAGTTTGCTCTGGCCAGAGAACTAACTTGGCCCATATCCAGGCCCGATATATCCGACATGCGATTCACCAAAGCCTTGTCCACTTTACCCCCATCGTTATCGGTTATTTTGACCTGAAAGACGCGTTTTGGCACTCTGGGAGTCGTATAGTTATCGGTAGTGGCTTGCACTAACTCATCGCTGGTCAGGTTTAGCAAATGTGCAATCTCGCTGTCATAGAGTACATCGTGATATTGCCAAATGAGTGGATCCTTGCTGATCTCCTCCTCCTTGAGCGGTGCTATTCGCATAAATGGTGTGGTGGTAAAGTTGTAGCGACACACGAGCTGAGGACGCGGTGGAAACTCTCCTCGACATCCTCGTTCAATGGCAGTAGCTGGTGGCATGGGCTTTAAGTGTAGAAGAGGTATTTCTGGATCCTGCTGGGTCTCCTCTATGTAATTACTAATGTTTTTAAAGGTACCTAAAATTTTCGTGTATTTAGAAAAAATAAAGAGGTTGGATATTCTAGGGTATGCTATGATCACCTTCATGAAGCCGACTTATAACAAACTTTTTCAGAAGTTCCTCTCGATTCGGTTTGTATATTTGACGGGCAATCGTATTCGTTGGCTTTTTGATATTATGTAGGGCAAGTCGATACCATTGAGCTGCTCGTCTATACTCCGACCTATTGTACATATAATCAGCCAGGGCTAGGCAATCGGAAGAGCACATTCCGGTTCTATTAGGAAGATTTATATTTTACAAGATAGATTTGTTAGTGGTGTATGTACTCTCACTCCAGTTGCTGACCAGCTAGTAGACCCTTTGATATGTCTACTGAGTTTAGGTTGTAGAATTGCTCTATGCGATACATTCCCAATGAGGCTTCTTCTATGTCCTCGGCAGTTGGTGTACAATTTAAAATTTTATGCATTTCGGAGAGCTGCTTTGCTGAAAATGGAGTATAAATTAAATTAGTAATTAAACGGCCTTATTTAAAATTATTTCTCATACCTTGATCACTTTTCTGGCCCCTGATATAGGTCATCCACTTGGGCCAATCTTCATGAGCTCTCCTCACCAATTGAAAGGATTTTAGGGGATTTGACACATATTCTAGCCGAATTTGTTCACTTTCAAGAATTTTGTTTTCCATTGAGTCAGTGAATCTGATAGCAAAAATCGTTTGGTTAGTTTTCTATTTAATTTTTAAATTATTTTCGATCATACTTTCTAAGAGTTTCCACTTTCCTTTGCAGAGACTTTACATAGTTATTCAGTTGATCCATATAAGAGTTCTCAAATGTTTTTAGCTCTCCCAAGGCCAGAATGGAACCGGAGTAGACCTTTCTATCAACTTTATCGCATTTCTGAGCAAAACTTGTTTTAAATACGATAAAATGTATTATAACTGAGACTAGCTTACACAGCAACATGCTTCAAGCGAATAAACTAAGAGTGTGCGTAGAAAAATCAAAAATGTTAAGCTTTCATTTATATTTTCACGGTTCCATTTATTATTAGCAACGTTTAATTTGTTGACAAGATGTAAATATAAAAATACTTTGTTGTTAAAGAAAATCATAATTGGGATTTTGGAATCAAAATATTGAATAAATTGGAATTTGTTTAATATTTGTATCTTAAGTTGTATAATTTTAAATAGAAAGCGTTGCCATACTGTTAAAATCTAAATGGAACAGGCGCCATCTTGTGCAATTGAACGAAAGTACTAACGGTAGTTTACATGTAGTTCTGAGTTTAGTAACTAGGTGTCGCTCTTACAATGTAAAAAGCAGTGGAAAGAATTAAAAAAATCAGGTTTTATATGAATTTGAATTACTTAGTGTTAAGTTTCGGATTTTAAAGACTAAATGATAGTAGTCTAATATAGATGTTAAATATATCAGGGTATTATTTAAAAATATGACATTTACCCAAACCAGATTTGATAAATACTGAAAAAGACTAAGCAAATATATATATTTTTTAAGATTTACATTTAAATTCCAGGCACAATACGTTTGTGTTTATCTTTAAAAAATATAATTATTTTGTACTCTTAATTATTCAAATTATAAAAAAATAATAATTATTATAAGAGTTAAGAATACTTATGCCTAAAAACAAACACCAACCACAATTAACACCCCACAACGCCCATCTGTAGATGCTGCATAGGAAACTTGCATGTGTTAGCAAAAGATTTTCCTCGCGGGAAAAACAACAACCTGGCCAATTTCACTTCTTGTTATCATTATTGTTATCGCTATTGAAAAGCGCTAATT
The DNA here is from genome assembly GCA_008042675.1 of Drosophila seguyi. Classification (NCBI taxonomy): domain Eukaryota; kingdom Metazoa; phylum Arthropoda; class Insecta; order Diptera; family Drosophilidae; genus Drosophila; species Drosophila seguyi. The sequence continues at coordinate 35,587 of VNJU01010708.1, forward strand.
GTGCGCAAATATTCGGTGGCGGGGCAAACTTATTGCCAACTTATTATTACAAAGCTCACACATGCAAACCGAGCCGAAGCAAACACCAAACAGCTCAGTGGGAAAAGTGCAAGCGTGGCAGAAAATCTAGAGAATCCAAAGGATGCAAAGACAGGTGAAAGTTGGAGCGAAAGATGAAGAGCGTGCGAAATGTGCGGAATTTCGGGGTTAATTAGAAGGCTATTGGGGAAAAAGGGAGAGTTGGAAGTTGGCAGGGAGACACAACTCCAAAAAATGGCAATGAAATGTACCCTTGTCCTTTCCCTTGGCACAGATGTCACACAAAACTATATACATATACTGGAAGCGGCATCGTCACGTGCATATGAAACTGTTACGGCGGGCGCTTTATGAATGAAACATTTACTATTGCATACCTCTGCAGTTTCACCCGCGGGGCACCTTGACTACTGGCCAATCCAGCCAACCAGCCAACCAGCCAACCAGCCACCCATCCATCTTTCCACACCCAGCCAACCATACACACCACCCACAAGGACCCGCCGCAGGACACATGCGCAACGCCAGGCAGCATTTGAATTTTGAATATGAATTTTGACACTTGATTATCAGCGGTGCTCGCAGTTCGCGGCCAGTTGCAAAAGTGTGTGGACGTCTGTCCGGTTAAATCGGCGCAAAATAAAAGTCATAGAAAAACTTTATACCCAAAAGCCGGAAAAAATAAATTCGCGCTAACGTGGCGGAAGTTCAACTTGGGCTATTTGGCCAGTGAAAGTGCAAAACAGAAAAAATATAGAAACGGAATACAATATTTTAAAAGTTTCTCAATTTGGCGGCTCAATTGGGAGAAGATGCGAAGCAGGAGTCTTGCTGATGTTTGGCTGCTGCTGCAATTTGCAGGCTTGAGTTTTGGCAGCTTTTCGGAGCTAAACAATTGTAAGTTTATGGATAATCAGGGGTTCCTTTAGAGTTATAGAGATTCTTTAGAAATATGACCAAAACTAAATAAATAAATTATATTTAGTTATAGAAATATATTTTATATTTATAAAAAAATGTTTAAGGTATCAATTTTAGTTTAAGATTTTCAAAGTAAACCTTTTTTGTTCTTTAAAGGGAATTTACATACATTAAATAAATCCAATTTAAAGAAGTGTAAATAAAGTGATAGAAGGAATTTAAATAATTAATCCATCTCACAAAAGCATGTTTTATTTTATACAAATTATTAGAAAGACGGTTTAGGTTTAATTATAAAATTAAGCAGGAAAGTTAACAGTCATATTAAATCTTGTATATTATTTAAAATTTAATATTTCTGAACTAAAACTACAATATGGTTTATAACAAATATATATTAATACGAAAAGAGGAAAAATTAATTGATTTGCTAAGCTTGTAGTCTCTCAGATTATTAAACAAAAATTAATCATTTATAATATAATATTAATTATTATTAAAACATATTGTATGTATTCAAAAAAAAATGGTTTACTGATTTCAATACCGTTTACAAATATTATACGAAAGCAAAGATTTCATTGTTGTATTTATATAATCCTAAAATGGCATTGTGGCAGCAATGATTTTCCTAGATTTTATTTTGTTAATAGTCAATAGTCAGCCTATATTCACTCCATAAATATTAAAAATGCCTTTATTTATTTAAAACCCCACCTAAGAAAAGCAATTATTATCAGAAAATTCCGTATAAAATATGTATATCCTTCTAAACTAAAAAGAATTCTTTTCAACCTTCTTACAACCGAAAAACATTACCAAAATTCGCCTGGTTTTTGGCTAATTGACCACATTTAACGTGCAAACTATGTGAAACAAAAAGCTGACTAAAAAAAAAACGATGATAAATACCATCAGTGGCAGCAGCAGCAGCGTTGGACGGCCGGCCAGTAATCGGAAGTCCAACGAGTCCATAAGTGAATAAACTGTGGCCAACACACATCCCCCTTACCAGACGAAACGGGATGCGCGGGTGCAACCGGGAAGAGTAACGAGGGGTAACTTCCGCCAGGAAAACTGGTCTCGGCCCCAAGGAGTAAAAACAAAACAAATTTCCCTTGACTTTGGCCGGAGCCAAGCACAACAAATGCGATAAATATATCAAAACGGGAAAAATTCAAATTCGTTATTTAAATCAATGTGCCAAATGCAATATAAACATAAATATTGGCAGGCTAGCCGCAGAGCAGCGTGCGATAAGAATGCGAGAAGAGTGAGTGGGCTCAAAAAGGAGTGAGTGTTGCCACAACTCAACCGCATGGCACCCACTGGAAAGCCACCCGACCACCACCAGTCAGCAGTCAGCAGATCCTTTCACAGCGGGGGCGTGAGGAGACAGACAGTCGCGGAAAGGCGACGTTTTTCCACTTCCTATTGCACTCTGCGCAATTTTCCATTTTCTGCCACCAAAGTGTTGGGTTCTTGGGCACTGCAGTGGGTTATTTTCCATTTCTTCCATTTTTTTTATTTCGGCAGACATTGCGTGCTGATTGTACTTCGTTTCGCCACCCAGCCAGCCAACCAGCCAGCACTCCGCCGGCAGACAGTTGGAGTGTCTAACAGGAGACAGGACATTCACTTTCCGTTTCAAGTTCAACGGTGCGCGGGAAAAGGACTCGGACCCGGCCGCGATTGCGATTGCAAAACTGTCTTCAAGGAGAAATTATGGCCTAAGCCTCTGTAGATCGCATCTCTGCGGTTGAAGGCAGCGGTAGGAGTCCTTTTAGCAGCTTGTACCTCGATTTCCTTATAGAAAAAATAGGAGAAACAACATAGGAATTAAGCAACTAAAAAGTTAAACATGAACGTAAATTACCAGCCGCCAGACAAAAATGAACCAAAAAATAGGATGCACTTTGAAAAATTATATATGTTTTTGAGGTTTACTAGCTGTCAAGGAAAGAAAGAAAGTGTGCTGGAAAATTGGGATCCTGGTTAAAGGCTAAATTTTTATTGTATTTTACGGTAAAACTCTTGGATAACTTAGAATATTATAATATATACATATATTAAATAATACATTTTAAGCATATTTTTTAAAAAGATAAGTGGCTCAAAATCTTACTTTATACCTATATAAAAAACCTTATCAGAACTAATTTTGCCGACGATGTTAATTTTTCCAATGCGTTGCTGAATTCATACTTACACTTTTTGAAAATAAAACTCTTAGCTATGTAGTTTACAGGAAAGCAGATGTTTGTTTAAACATTATTTTAAGGTCCTTATTCAGCAATAATGACTTCCTTATGTTTAATAAGAGATGTGGTGAAATAATTCAGGAAAAACTTAGAGAATCATAGAAACTGTGGCAAAGGGTTCAGGGGAATATGTATCTTGGGTCTTACAATTATACATATATGATTCTAATGGTTGGTCTAAAACTTGTGTAGATCTTTTTTTGTGTTCGGAGAAAGTATTGTAAATGCTAGAAGATTTCTGCGATAATATTTAATTCCTGCGCTCCTTTTGTGCTCAGTGAACCCACTATATATGATGTGTTTTATGCTTAAAACCCGTCTCGTTCGTTCCTTTCTTTTGAATATTTTCAATATGCAAACATGCAATAGCCAAATTGCAATAACAACAAACTGCGGACAGCAACAACAGCTACCTCAATATTAACAACAACCAGAGGCGGAAACAAAACCATATCAACTGAAGGCAGTCGTCAAACAATGGCGTCTCTAGCATTTACAGTAAAACGAACAAAAAAAAAGGGCGACGAGCGACCCCAACTTGGACCGGACCCATGACACCCTATTTTGCACGGGACCCCAAACATAATCGCAAATTATAGGCTATATGGCGCGACGTGGTAGGCTCCTTCCCCTCAATTTGATGCTAGTTTGGTAGAAACACGCCCTCACCTGGGTTTGGGGCGAATGCCAGAGGTGTGTGTGGCCAGGCAGCCAGCTTTTTACAATTTTCCAGGTACCGGCACTAGATTTTTTCGGGTTATTATTTGCTCATAATTGTAATTTACGTATTTGCTGTGTGCGGTTGAGGTTGAGGTTGAAATGTTCGTTTCGGCTACTTGCTAGGCAATTTGATGTGATGTGATTTCTATATTTTTTTTAGGCATTGTATGGGGGAAGGGTGTGTGTGTGTGAGGTGTGTGTGCGGTTGCTACTCTGGTGGTTACTTGCCTGATGGCAAAAATGTCGAAGTCTTGCGGTTGGCTTGACTGGAAGTGATGGCGATGGGACCCGAGTTGAATAAAATCGACCACCGACCAGAAAGTTTATAAGAAATTAACTATTTGAGTCGGAAGCTGTTTGAACTTGGGGTGAAGAAGGTGGGAGATTTTAAATTAAGAAATTAAAGGGTAAAATCAGAAAGGAAATTGTGATGGAAAGGCTTAGAGAGAAGCTGGAAAGTATATATTATAGGATTATAGGATATTCATTTTATTTTTACTCTTTGGTCCAGTTAAATTACTACATTTTTCTTTATACAAATTAAATACACACAAGCCTAAATTCTAAACAATTATTTAATTTACTTCCTTAAAACTGTTTAATCTTAGAAATATTATTTTTGACATCTCGCTTGCTGCTGCCATTCGGCATCAACTTTTAATTTCACTAATTGTTGAGATTATTTGCTGCTGTCTCGGCTTAATGTTAACCTCAACGAATTTATGACCGTTGTACAATTTTAAATATCCTTGACCACTCCTGGCGGGGCATCTGGAAAATGTTGAAAATTTTCTGCTTAGGCTGTTGTTTGACATTTTGCAGACACACGCAGAACTGGTGTGTGGAAAAGAAATGAAATAATTATCCCAGAAATTGTGGATTATAAATGAATGGTGGCGGCAACACGTTGGGAAAGTACGAAAAATGGTTACTTTATAATTGAATTAAATTCTTTGCGCCTGAGTTCCCAGAAATGGGTGAACCGAGGACCAAATGCCAGACTCTAACATTTGCAAGCCTCATAAAGCAACGCCCCACCCCGGCCGGATTCCATCTGGCCCATTTCTTCCCCTAATGAGGAGAGTCATAAATGTCAACCAATTGGTTGTCTTCTTGGTGCAATCTTTCCTTCCAGCGGATCCCAAGTTCAGCGGTCCCATCAACAACTCAACAGTTCCCGTGGGACGCGATGCCCTGCTCACGTGTATCGTCCACGATTTGGTTAGCTTCAAGGTGGCCTGGCTGCGCGTGGACACGCAGACTATACTGACCATCCAGAATCATGTCATCACCAAGAACCATCGGATTGCCATCTCGCACACGGAGCATCGCATTTGGCAGCTGAAGATACGAGATGTCCAGGAATCGGATCGTGGATGGTAAGCTTCAAGTTTCCAAGCATCTCATAATATATATTCATTTCTTGTTCTTATTCTCCCCAGGTACATGTGCCAAATCAATACAGATCCCATGAAGAGCCAGATGGGTTATTTGGATGTGGTAGTGCCACCGGACATCGTTGATTACCAGACCAGTCAGGATGTGGTCCGTGCCACGGGTCAGAATGTGACGCTCACCTGCAGTGCGACGGGTGTTCCCTTGCCCACAATTACCTGGCGTCGTGAGGAGTCCACACCCCTGCTCCTTTCCGAAGATTCCGCTAATCAAGAAGTGTACAGCGTTGAGGGCCAGAATCTTAGCTTGTGGCAGGTCCAGCGATCTCATATGGGCGCATACCTTTGCATCGCCTCCAATGGAGTGCCTCCCACAGTCAGCAAGCGCGTCATGCTGGTGGTTAACTGTAAGTCGAAAAATTGAACTTAACTCTTGAAGTTAACCAAGCTTAATCCCTTTCAAGTTGCGCCCACTATATGGACTCGTTACGATACCATCTACGTGGGTTTGGGCCAGAAGCTGACACTTGAATGCATCACCGAGTCCCAGCCGGCATCTGTGAACTTTTGGCTAAAGGACTCTGAACTGTTGCCAGGAGGTTCCTATGAATCCGTAACAGTGGATCATGTTCATCGAATAGTGATGCGGATCACCTTGCGTCCGATAACAAAGCGGGATTTTGGGGAGTACAAATGCAGGGCCAAGAATGCAATGGGCCAGACAGATCGGATTATAACAGTGCATCGTAAGTTGATGCTTTTTTATCTTAGATGTATCCTTATCCCTAAACTCTCCTCCGCTTTCAGATAAAGCCAAGAAGCATGGTCAGCATTCGCATCAGACTTCCTCCCGTGAGAGTCAGTTCATTGTTATTGAAGGTTGGTTTCTCAAAAGTTTAAATACTATAAGATTATATCCAGTTCTTTTTTTTTCAGAATACATTGCAAATGTAGCTGATATGAGCTGTAAATTCCACTTCCTTTGGATTGTGTTTCTGTGTTTCCTCAATAAAGTTACCAGCTTGTGAGCCAGCGCAGTTAAAACAAGAGCTTTGTCTTTTTAGCCACACTGAGGCGTGACTGCATCTTTATATATATATTTATATATACTGCCTAATTCACAATTTTTTTTGTTAATTATAGTTTTTGTTATAACAATTGTTCGATTCGTTCAAGGGGTGTACAAATTTATAGAGAAAATCAAGTAATTTTGATTATTTTAGTTGCTGGTGAATAAATTTGATTCACTCATTACTTTGTCGGTTTGAATAAAATTGATCTAGGACAACATTTACAATAATAATGAATCTCGCGCACTGTTCCTCTGTTCATCTTTTAAAAATAACTACAATTCATTTTAGCTATATACAATTGTGTGTGTGTGTTGGTTCTTAGTTAGATCAATCGAATATTTAGCTAAAACTCGATCCGCAACTTTACGCTTAACATAGAGGAAATTGAACTAAGGAGACGTCCCGTCGTCATCTTCAACATTTCTTTCGCAATAAATTAGTGTGTTAAAAGTTAAGTCTAACTATGAGCGTGTCGAGGTAGGCGTAACAGTTTGTTAGTTGGATTTGTTGTTGGCTTACAAATTAAGAGCGTAGTGAGAAGGATGTGTGTGTGTGTGTGTTTATGCGCTATAGCCTAAGAGGTGGTTCCTAGAATAACGCTCAACTCGAGCTGTCATGACCGTTGGCCAGTTTCGAAGACCTCTCCATGCTGGGAACCTCAATGGCTGGCGGCGGCGTGGCACCCTTGGCCTTGGCCAGGACATCACGCTGTTCGTAGATCTCGTTCACCAGCTTCTTTACAAACGGATGGTTGAACTTGCCTTCGGTGGAGTCGAAGAACTCCTGGTGCTTAAGAAGACAATTGTCACGTTTCTCGTACTCAAACGCCTGCATAACCATATCCAGGCGATCCAGATCCTTGACGAACTTGCTCTCGGCACTCTGGCCATGCTCGTATTCCTGGAAATACATAACGTTATTAGATTTAATTTTATAAACAGGTAAAACTAAATACTTGCCTCAAACAGCTCCATAATGCGCTTGCCACGCGGCTCAATCAGCTTGCATATATCCTCCATGGCCTTGAACTCCATGGCACGCTTCTCATCCTTGGACACGCCACAGAAAGGCGTTATATCACCCACTAAGCTCTCCGCCAAATCATGGACTAGCGCTAGCTCCATGCAACGGATTTGATTAAGTCCCTCGCTGCCGTCCAACAAGAAGGTTAACATGCTCATCCGGTACATGTGTCCAGAAATCGATTCGCAATCGTTGACATCACGTAGCACCCAGCCAGTGCGTTTGGTGTGCTGTTTGGAAGAAAATCAAAACGAATATGTATTAATTAAGAGCACTTGAAATATATATTAAAGAGAGATGAAGTATTATAATAGTAAAATAAGTAATATTTATGGTATTACCAATTAAGGGAGTTTTCTTGACAGAAGATTCAGTTTCTTTTTAAGGATGGAATGAAAATGGGGGTAATAACTTGATATTTAACATTTAAGCTTGCATATGCCTCAGTTATTGAAAGACACCAATGGCCCACCTGCCACTTTGGCTAAAAAAACATTGACAACGGGGCGACTCTGGTGACATCGTTGCCGGGTTCGCTTGGAGCACAACACATCAAGGTTGGTGGCGCCTGCCCCAGACCTTCCACTCATACCTGCCAGCTTGGGCCTGTTCTAGACTGTTGCTATTTGATCAATAAACGTTTTATTTATAGCAACCCGGCGACGAGTGTATGCACAAGGTCCAAAAGACGTTGCAAGCCATTTGCGTTTCCTTGCCATCCGTAAATTAAGTTTTTCCGATTCCATATAAAATAATATTATGGTTTAATTAAATGGCAAGAAGGCCTGCAGCTCGCTAGCTTTAATCATATAGACAATAGTCCGTGACTTATCAGAGGCAATGACTGATTGGCTAGGCAGTTCGCCTCACGTAATGAATTGAATACCTTATCGGGAGCGAAAAAGATTCCACTGAGTTGGTTACAACATGCATAATGATGTTTATAGCAGATAAATGTCATATCTCATATTAATAATATGGATTTTGCGGCGACTCAAACATGTGCATTATTGAGGTTTGTTTATTAATCGCATTGCTTATTTCCATATGGCATATATATCAATATTGACTCTAGCTATGGACTGATAAATGACAGCAAGAGTTGAGTTTGAGGCGTAGTAAGCCATTCGCTCATGGGTTTTATTAGGAATTGTATTGATTTGTATTTATTTGTTTTTCCTATTATTTCCCATTGAACTCTCTTATTTCTTTCTGCCTAAAACAGAATTTCTAGAACGCTAAAAAAAATGTTCTATAGGAATCTTACCCCTTGAGGTGTACCCTCAACTCACTTAGATAGCGTCTATATTTTGAAGGCCAAGATCAAAGTCACGCGTCGCTTTTCATTTTCATTTTGCTTTTGCACGTTCTATATACTACTGTTCAGATACACGCATACATATATAATTGGGCAATAAAGAAATTTTAGAAAATAGCTCTGGGAATATTTTTTTTTGTAGTTCTCGCTTGAATATCTGTTGTTGGTCATACGTCAATGGTTCGTGGGGGCTCCAAAACAAAAGAAAATAACAAAATATACATTTCGTTGCGCTCACGTGAGCCGTTTGGAACTTTGCCTTCACGGTTTACGTATATTTGCAATTTCGTGGCAACGATTATGGGATTTGCAAGAGAAAACAAAAGCCGAACGGAAACTTTGAACTTGTTAATCAGCTAAATTCATGAACAGCTGCTCAAGTTACAAGAACGATTCACTTTCTGGTGGTTTTGTCGATAAGGAATCAAGTCCCGTGCTCTGGGGACTTTCGTCAATTTGTTGATTTTGTTGAAAGTTCCAGCTGCGACAATTATCTAATCGTAATGCCGATGGGTTTCAGAAAGTGTGCAGCTCTTGACTTTGGTGCTTTTATGGCTTACATTTAGCTATATTGAACGATATCATTACTGATAAATTGACTGCAAATGTCAAATATATTTTGTAGCAAGCCAAAAACATATAAAACTACATACAAATGTATAAATATATATAAACAAATATACAATTTTTTGGCAATCGACTATACAAATTTGTTTGAGAGGGACACACACGAGAGTGAGGCTGCCTATGACTCTGGCATTATACAACATTTGCAAATATACAAAACAAAAGAAAACCAAAGTGTAGATAAAATAGAATAGATTATACACACACAAAGTAAATAAATAAAATCTGTGCGTTCGTTTTGTTTATTTTTGTTTGGATTTGCTAGCTAAAACTGAGACAGGGGGATTTGAAAAAATATTTTGATAAGAGAAGCTCATATTATGCAGTTTTTTACTACTAGAAGAAGGCTTCGAAATATAAGCAGAAATGTTATGAGTTTTTGATTAGAAAATAGCTGAATCACAATTCAAATAGCTTCTTTAATTTCATCAGAAATTTAATAAGTAAATCATTTTTAAATAGCTGACATCACAAAAAGTATAATGAATAGTCGGTCATTGAAACAAAAGCAATGCAATTAATACTCAAATGATCAAAAATGATATTTGAGGTCTTTTGGTTGACTTATTTCTTGCTTAATTGTGTTAACACCTACATACTCTGATTGAAGGTTTCTTTTCGAACCTAATAATACAGAAAAATAAGTCTCTATGTTTTATAGTGAATAAAGATTTTGAAATGTAGATGTAGGAAGCTTTTCAGGGTCATTAAAAATTACGTTAAAAAAAAATTAACTTTTTGAGGATTATACAAAAATCTCTCCTTGTTTTTAATAAATGCGTAGCTTTTGGATATTTCGTATTAAATAAATATATACACTAATTTTCTCTGTATATTTTCATGCTTATCATGACAAAACAACCGAAAAGCTAAATCAAAACAATTTCCTTTGGGGAAAAATCAATACAAACATATGACGCGAGAGTTGTGAGCAAAGAAGGGTGAATCTGAAGGAAAGCAGCTGGGGAACTGGTTATGTTTCGCATACCTTCAGGTTGCCAATGAGCTCCATGAACTGTAGGATCTCCCCAAGGCCAGTGCTGAAGCAGGCCTTTGTGCCGGCGCTGGCCGATGCAGAGGCCACATCGTGACAGGAGGCACCCAGTTCAGGGGACTCCACGGTTTTGTCCGTACCGGAGGCCGTGATTTCGTCCGCCTTGTGGGCTTGCAGGGGCTCCGCCGCTAGCGATGACATGGCGAACTTGGTGGTGGTTTGCTGCTGCTGCTGTTGGGAGGACTTGGCTCGCTGTCCGCTGGCCGATTGTGTATGAATCTGACGCTGGATATCCTGGCTACGCTGTTCCAATAGTTTTCGGGCCAGTAGGTGGGCTGATGGAAAATTATTGCCGTGGTGCGCCGACTCCAAATCTGACTCTGATTCGCAGTGACTATAACCGTCCGCGTGTGAGGGCGAATTGTGACTGTCGCTGTCGCCGAACTTCGCCTGACTAGAGAGCTGTGTTGTTGCTTTGGCTATAGCTCTAGCTGTACCTGTCGCTGTGCTTGTGTTTGTGTTTGTTGCCGTCGCGTTGCCCAGGTGCCGAAGCAGCCTGTAGAGATCACTGCCACCGTTCGGCGTAGCTGCCGCCGCTCGGACCAACTGCTGTAGTGAGAACATAGCGGGAGAGCCCAGTCGGACGTTTTAAAACCTGCACGGAAAAGAGCACAGATTTACTACAGCCGTTTTCACTAAACTAGAATTCAACAAATGGTATAATAAATAGATCTTAGTTACATATATTAATTTATTTTAGGTGTCACAATCGTAAACATTACTCTTATGGTTTATTTAATATTTAATCTGTATTTAAAATTATAAAATTGATTATTATATTATATTAGTACATACTCAAAAATATGTAAGAATTTGTTATTGGTTGGATAAATACAGAAATCTAATAACACAAGACTTAGTTTCTGTTCTCCATGAGTACTTTTAAAACATAATGTCCCATGAAAAACATTTTCATTAAAGTGTTATTACATTAATACGTCATATGCTTTTCAGATTAATTTTAAAATTTTAAAACGTTTCCGAAAGTTTTACAAAAAACCGCTCCTACATGAACAAACAGTGCAGTTTTCCGGCCATGGAAAAATGATGGGAATAGGCACTGAAAAAGCATGAATGGTTGCTGGAACAACGTACCTAAAATCAGCCAGATCCGACTGAGAGTACGAGTGGCTGGGAGAGAGCGAGAATGGCTCGCGCGTGATCGTTGGCTACAAAACTGTGGCCAGAGTCAAACACGTGATATGTGTATGCCGTCTGCTTGCCCTGTAGTTGAGAGAAAAAGAGAGGGAGAGTTACATTGGGTTGTCGTGAGTAATTATTAAGAAAAAAACAGGAGAGTAAGATACTATTTATGTATCTTTGAAAAGTCAACATTTGTATACCCTTAAAGTACAAAAAAATATAAAATAATTCTATATTTTGCTATAATGAATTGCTATCCATTGTCATTAGGAGGTTTTTTGTAGCGACACTTCTATTTATGTATGTTTATCATATTACTAAATTAAAAATACAGCCAGTACTGACATTTGTTTGTTGATTTTTTATCGCATGCGATTTATAAATGCGTGAAAGAATTACAGTTTATGAGTCATATGAACTACAAAGTAATCACAGTTTTAGCGCTATTATAGTCAAAGGTATTGGTGTATTAATAGAAGAGAAAGAACTTTCATTACCTACGTAGGATGTACATATGTACATACATTGGGACTATACAATAAATACTATACTAATTTTTGGTCGTGTGGTGACTTTCCCAAGTAAAATATGAATCATTTCTGTGTTTTGGTAGGGTTGCAGTTTAAGATTCTTGGAAAGAATAACAACATGAATACGTTCATATGGATTTATGCAAATTAGTAGTTATTTTGCTTTAAAAGGGGGTTTAAATATAACTGAGTAAAGTGTGATAAGTTTTAACAATATCAAACAGGCAATTGGTTAACTTGTACTTAAGTACATAAATTCATTAAAATTTCCCAAAATATTGTTATTATAAACATTATTTATTTTTATTTCATCTGCTAAGCTCGTCTGTAACTGCATTATTAATTCGTGAACCTTTGAAAATTAACAGCAATTAATATTGCACTTTTTATTATTGTTATAAATTAAATACATTAACACTTCTGGTGCGTTTCCTGTTAAGTCACCGCTGATGCAATAGAAATGTCTGAACTACACATTTTTTTGGCGAGAATAAACGAATTCACGCGGTTAACAATTGCTTGTTTATTACGAACAAAAAAGACAAGAAATACAAATACTAATACAATTGCTTGTTTTTCATTTTTGTGGATCGTTCAAAGTGCAATTAAGAAACTGAAACAATAAAGCCTCCTTATCAGCTGTCCACACTCTTTCCCAGAGTCCCATATAAACATAAATGTATATTTGAGTTCAAAACAATAGAATTCAATAGCATTTATATTCTGGTTTTACTACGTTAAATATTTAAGTTGTTATGTTTTTAGTTTTTAGATCGTAAAGTACTTTGTTAATAAATTATTTTCACGGCGTACTTTCTCTTTAAGTACAGATCAATCAGTAATAAAATACATATACATAGTATCTTTGTTTGTTTTTGCTTTTAATACGTGAAAATAAATAAATAGGTCATTTTTTATTTATTCATTAATGGTTTATTAATTTTATTAATTTGATGATAACTTCTTTAGATCACAACACAAAATATATAACAACTATACTGGCGATCTTTTCTTCAGAAATGGCCACAAACTATTATTTTGAACGTAACTGTATGTCGGCTACCTTGACACCACTCTCTCTCGCTCTCGCGGTGTAAGAAGTTCCGTTCGAAATAACGGCAAATAAATAGGAAGCGATTCCGAATATTTGACAGGCACTTCAAGGTGAAGGCGGCGTTATGTGTGTTGTGTGTGTGCGTCGTGTGGCACGTAAGCACCGTTAGTTTGATGTAATGTTGGCGACTAAGAGCTCTGCCCGCCGATGGCAAACTAAAACTTTTAATTCGCGACGAAGACCGCCGGACACAACGTTTGTAATTAGGAATATAAATATCACTAAGCTAATATAGACACACAGACACCCACACTGCACACGCGCACAAATACACAATAGCGGCCACAAAAACAATAGAGGCGGCAGAAATAGTTAAAATTACTAACGGAATTTATGCAACACAACGGCGGCAGGCTGCATTCTGCGGCGATGAATATATTTGAATCCGCTCCTCGAACTCTCTCCCACTTCCTCTCTCCCGCAACAACAAAGTTGCGCGCTCTTTTATTCAATTGTTTGGTTTGGTTGTTTTTCCGAAGAAATTGCACAATTTATAAAACTAGTGTGACCGCAGAGATATAAGCAATAAATACCTCAAAGCCACAGTTTAGTAAAAATACCATAACAAAAAAGATCATTTTATATAACAAAAACTTTTTTAAATAATACGTATGTATTTATTTATGAATGTATTATGAAAAATATATACCTAGCGGTAATTTAAACAAGTCATTAAAAGTGCATCGGATAAATATGCCAAAAATACAGTATAAAAATAGTATATTTCAGTATATATAGTATATTTAATGCGGTCTGGTTCGTTAATATCTTCCCCCCTGTAGCACATGTTTATTATTTTTTGTAAATAGATCAAAATTAATAATGTTGGCGCCAATAAAGCATTTAATGGGAAACTACCGGATAGTTTTGGCGAGTGGCTCTCCGAGGAGACAGGAACTGGTCAAAATGCTGGTAAAACTACCATACAGATAAAGTCTAGGAATTGTAACATTCAGTTTTGTATTTCACAATTTAAGGGCCTCAACGCGGAGCTGTGTCCATCGACTTTCGAGGAGAACCTGAATCTAGATGATTTCAAGGAGTTCTCGGATTATATAGAGGCCACAGCTCTGGGCAAAGCGGAGGAAGTATTCTCCAGATTGAGCTCCTCGGGGGATAATAAGAATCTTATAGTCATAGCTGCTGATACGATGGTGACTTTGGGAAAGGAAATCTATGGCAAGCCCAAGGATACCGCTGATGCTATTCGCATGCTGACCAAGTAATTACCAGAATCTCCCTAATTCCGTTTATATGTTTTTTTTGTCCACCTTGCAGTTTTTGATCCTGGCTTCATATTATTCATATTCATTTGTATTTTTCACCTCGCAGTTTGTCTGGAACCTCCAATCGCGTTTTTAGTGGCGTTGTGCTGAAACATGCCAATGGAATTCGTCAATTTACGGACACTGCAGACGTTTTCTTTGGTGATTTGCTGCCAGAACAAATCCAGAGCTATGTGGACTCGGGCCATCCATTGTAAGATATATGATATATATCAGAACAACGAGTTCAATTATATATATATCTATTCAGAGATAAAGCAGGTGCCTATGGCGTCCAGGGCCCCGGTGGCGCCCTCATCCATCGTATCGATGGTGATTTTTACTGCGTGATGGGCCTGCCACTGCATCGTCTGTGCTGTGAACTGAACAAACTGTTCCTAGAGGACCTCTTCCCATAATTGACTTGTCAACGTCGCGCCCATCACATACAAAACAATCTGCAAGTTTTGCGGCAATAAGCGTCAGAGGCTACACACTCTCTGGTGATTTTAATCTTGGCTGATAAGCGGCACTGTATCTCTCTCCGCCTTGGCGTGAATTTGTTTGTTGTTTTCTTCTTTATGGCTCAAGTCAATTAAAAAATAAATCAAATAATCGCGAGGAGGAAACCTAGAGAGAGCAGAGTACAGTGGTTTAATATTTAGTACTGTTTAATGTTAAACTTTGGGACGCTTCAATAGAATTTACAATAAAATTGTTACGTCTTTGTATGGAAAGAAACTAATAAATAAATTATTAAAAATGCCCTTATATTAAAAGTAAAATGTACTTTTTATTGTACGGACCTTGAGGGGCAGACTCTGAGCTTGACATTTGATGCGCGACCTGTTTTGAGTATTCTAATTTTATTTAAACATTTTAATAGGTCATTTTTTTCCAATGCTTTATATTCTATATAATTAAAAAAGTATTTATTGTTGTTAAGACCGGGTATTTTTAAGTCAGCACAATTGAACTAAAAACTTCTAGTAAATGTTTTAAACCACTGTCTGCTTTGTGTGTCCCACAGCTGACTTGCCCTAATCACTCTCAATTCGTAAAAAAACCGAGCAACATATTATTTTCAAAAGATAACACGATTATATAAACAATAAAATATTGTATTCGTGAGTAGCGCCCTGGCGAAGAGCGATTCCAGTAGACATCCAACTGTTACATAGAGCGGATCCACCATGTCCCAGCAACTGCAGCCACCCGCGCTTCCCAAGACCAGCTACCAAATGTGGGGCGGTCGATTTAGCCAGAAGCCACACGAAGCACTGGAGGCATTGAACAACAGTTTGCCATACGATTCCCGGCTGTATGCGGATGATCTGGATGCCAGCAAGGCCTACGCAGAGGCTCTCCACCGAGCCGGTCACCTGAACGAAGCCGAGGCGGATAAGCTGGTGAAGAGCCTGGAGCTATTGCGTTTCGACTGGATCGAGGGTACTGTGAAGTTCCGGCCAGGCGATGAGGATGTGCACACCGTCAACGAGCGGCTGCTGGTGGAGATCACCGGCGAACTGGGCCAGCGGCTGCACACGGGTCGGAGTCGCAACGACCAGGTGGTCACGGATATGAAGCTATGGCTGCGCAAGGCTATCCGCGAGACCCTGGGCCGCCTAAGCCGCGTCATTGATTCGGCCAGCCGGCAGGCAGAACTTAACCTGGGCGTCCTGATGCCAGGATACACGCACTTGCAGCGAGCACAGACCGTTCAGTTCTCCCACTGGCTGCTGTCGCATGCCTTTGCCCTGCGGGAAGATGGCCTGCGGCTGGCAGAGCTTCGAGAAAGAGCCAATGTCCTGCCTTTGGGCAGCGGCGCACTGGCAGGAAATCCCCTTGGCATCGACCGCCTGTGGCTGGCCGAGCGTTTGGGCTTCTCGGGGGTGACACCCAACAGCATGCATGCGGTGGGAGATCGCGACTTCGTAGGTGAGTCTAAGAGAGATTTGTCGTGCCAAAAGATCGCTTTCTTAAGTCATTTCAAAGTCGTTGATATTGCAATTAGCTCAATTGATTTCTTATCAATGTGCCGCCTGGAGGAAATTATTTCAAGGGGTGTCTGATAAGAAGGGCGAGTGCCCTATATATTTTTGAAATGTCTTAAAGTATATTCATTAATATTTGACTATACCAGCGCCCAAAAAAAAATATAACAAACAATATTTTTGAATACAATGAAAATCGTTAGAGCGATTTTAAAATAATCCCAATCATCAGTTTTATAATATAATTGTTAAAAAACCATTTAAAAAATAGTTTTCCCCCAAAATAGTAGCAGAATATCATTCGGTTTCTCTTTCTTTCAGTCGACTTTATTTACTGCTGCTCTTTGGTGAGCCTCCATCTGTCACGTTTGGCCGAGGATCTGATCATCTACAGCACCAAGGAGTTTGACTTCATCCGCCTGGCCGATAGCTTCTCCAGTGGCAGCAGCCTTATGCCTCAGAAGCGGAATCCCGACAGCTTGGAACTGATCCGTGGCATGTCTGGTGTTATTACCTCGAACTTGACAGGGATTATGATGACCATTAAGGGCACACCGTCCACCTACAACAAGGACCTGCAGTTTGACAAGGAGTACTGCTTCCAGTCATTTGATAAGCTCTCCCAGGTGCTGGAGGTTACCGATGGTGTCCTGCAAACTCTGCAGGTGCAGCAGAATTCAATGGAAGCTGCCCTCAGCACGGATATGTTAGCCACAGATTGGGTAAGTATAATAATCCTTTATCCTTACTATAATAATAATTCGCTAAATATATATCAGGCTTACTATTTGGTAAAGAAAGGGCTACCCTTCCGTCAAGCCCATCACGTCATTGGCCGCGTAGTTTCCCTGGCCGAGGAGCGGGGCGTGGATATCACCGACCTGCCGCTGGGTGAGCTGCAAGCCTTCTGCCCCGCCTTCGGATCCGACATTGTCAGTGTGGCGGATTACTCTAAAAACGTACAGCAGTACAACTGTATTGGCGGCACCTCCACTGCCAGCATTGTGGAGCAGCTGAGGCTGCTCAAAAAGTTCGCCAAGGATTTGCGCAAGCAGTCCTAGCTAGCAAGGACCAGCGCTTTATTTCGTTTGAATTTTTGGTTTTTTGATTAACAAATTAAAAAGTTACATTTACAAACGGATCTCTTTGGGTGTTCTAAATGGTATAAATATTACTTCCTCCAGAGCCTAGTTCACGCTGGGACTCTGAGGCGTATAGGTGTAGGGTTCGTGGATGCCCTGCTCGCCATTGTCCAGTTGCTGGTAGCCGGTGACCGCCGAGTTCTGGGGCGGAGCCATCTTTCCGCCGGAGATGAGTACTCCAAGACTCTGCTGGAGCTGCCAGCGACGCGCCTCGCGAATGGACTTGTTGCGGCGCAGAGTCTTGGCCAGCATGAAGGCGCAGAGGACGCCCAAGAGCTGGACAAAGGCCACTGTGGTGGCTCCGGTGGCGATCAACATGGCGCTTTGCGACACAATAAAGTTCATCTTGCGGAAGCAACCATAGTTGAAGACCTCATAGCAAGTCATCTTGGTGTTAGTGGGATCGGTGACATCCTCTTCAAGGTTGCCGCAGCAGGAGTTGGGCACAAGGACATCATCGGAGCCAAGGGTTAGGTTCTTGTTGGGAGGATAGTAGTCTATCCAGTCCTCGGGCTGGTTAACTCCGCAGCACTCAAGCTGGTAAGGAAGTAAACATAAGGATTAGTATTTAAAAGAAATTTATTTCCAATAAACTTACTCCAGATTGCATGAAGTCCACACCAGCTGCCACATAGGGATCGCTGCTGTATTCGGACAGGGCCTGGTGCATCGTGCGCATAAGCATGCCGCGCACCTGCGACTGCATCACGAAGGCGGCAATGGCGGCGGATACCTCCAGGATGAAGACCAGGAACAGGCAAACTCCGTACTGAAAAATATACCTTGTGAAGAGCTTAAAGCAATCAATTTTTAGCTATTTTTACTCACCAAATTGATGACCATTACACTCTCCTTGACGGCTCCATAGGCTCCCAGAGTGGCCACTGCGATGAGAATGAAACCAATGGCGATTAGGAGCGCCGGAGGCGAGGAGAAGTGTCCATCGATGAATAGGCTGAAGTCACCGAAGATCGCCTGGATTGTAGTTCCCACCATGATGAGCAGGATAGCGGTCAGCTAGGGGGGAAAGGGGTCATTAGGCGTTGCATTTTAAATTGGTTCTCATTGTGAGATATTTAGTATGATTGTGTGAGCACCTGAAATGTGAGTATTTCTTGACATTCATATTACTACATACATACATATTTTCTCAAAAATTATGCAAAATATTATATATTTAATTCTTCAAAGATGTATTTACATTACATTATATGTCTCTAAGTAAATTTTTCTTTTCTTAAATATTATTACTCATTCTTGGAAAACAATCAAACACTCAATGACCATTATTTAAATATTAAATATGAAGCATGTCATGTTTATCACATATTTACTGCACTATTAAGTGGTTTGTTCCTTTGTCTTTATTTGTTTTTTTTTTCGATCTTGTTTGCTTGGAATGCTAAAACGCAAAAATGCACTGTTCTCAGTTATATAAACAATTTAAAATAACAAAAATTTAATAAAATAAAATAAATAATTTACAAAATATGTCCTGATTTTATTGTGGTATTATAAATAAAGTCAAATTTGCGAGTATATTGCCCATTATTAAAAATGGGGAAATATTTCATGTTGTGCCTATTGGAATCTGAACTGAGGGATGAGTGGGAGACGACCTTGGGCGACGGTTAAAAATGTACATAAATAAAATAGATTCGAGTTCCAGTTCCCTTTTCTTTTTGCATTCGCATTTGCATTAATTTGTCGGGAAATCAGCAGCGCCAAAAAAGTGTGGAAAAAGGGCCGGAGATATTGACGGAGAGCGGATTCATTGTCCCATCGTGAAAAACCGGGCTCGAGAGAGTCCTGAACAGAGTGAGTGCGGTTTTTTCTTTTATTTTACCAAGTGGAAAACTTTTGAATGATTAAACTGCTAACTGAGAGGGTAACAAACTTCGGCGTCCTGAAATTAGCTCCCTTTCTTGTTCGTCTTGTTATCTTATCGAAATGAGTAACTTGGATACACTTTGTGGAAAAATGAGCTGACTAAACGCTGGTGAAATAATTTCCCTAATATTTTGAATTATTATAATAAAAATAAATATGAATTGCTATATAGAAGTTTTGGTTTAAAGTAAGTAGGTAAATTATTATTAATAAATATTTTTAAATAATTCAAAATTAACTATAGTTTTTTTTGAACAATCAGAAAGGTTAGCATCATTTTCCACGTAGTGGCAAAGCAAACTGGGAGAGTCATATTAAAAAAAAATAAAAATTGAAAATGACAGTTTGATTATAAGACTTATTTTAATAATTAATACAATATAAACATCTAATGTTTTCTCATTCCCCATTTTTGTTTGTTTTTTAATAAAACCAGAAGTCAAGTCACTGAAATTTTTGTATAGTAGTTCTTGACCTGTTTCTCCTCATTTCCACTCTCTTTTCCGGTACTCTCCCGTGAGCGACTTACGTAGGCGCAAATAACATGATTCACACACAAAAAAACCAACTCTGGCCGAAAGCTGATAAGGAAATCGCTCCGTGTGATAAAAAAAGAACGCGCAAAAGAGTGAAAATGAATCAAGATGGCGGCGAAGTCGTGACTCAAGCGGATCATTCACAGGATCAACTTACCGCAAACATAAAGCTCACAATAATGAGCATGTATTTGGCGCACTTCATGCCCGAATTGAGCTGTAAGTCGCGGTTCGCCATTTTTCAGTTTTCGTATTTTCGCTCGTCGGCTGCAATGTAAGTGCAAATTGTTAATAACTGCCACTTTCCGCAATATAGAGTATATAGTATATGAGGGGTATTATCGTTCTCCTGAAGCTGTCGCGACCGCTGACGGCAGTGAACGTACTTTAACTTTTGCTGGTCACACGTGAACTGAGTGGCAAAACGGTAAACGCAATCGAAGCACTGCGGTTCGTTCACTCTCGCTCTGTCGCTCTCTTTTCCCTAAGCTCCGTCTGGCCTTGCCACCCACTCGCGGCTCCACTGGGAAAAAATGGGGGTATTAGAGTTTGGAAAATCTATTTTATTGCTTTGAATTTTTAGATATAAAATATTTTACTAAGAGAACACTTTTCAGTTTATTAGCTTAGACTTTCAAAAATATATATTTTTTTAAATAGATTAATAATTCTTTTAAATATTTTTTAAAATTATGTTCAAGCTTTTTTTGGCATTACTTAATATAACACAAGATTTTGTTTTATCTGTAACTTCCAATCTCTGGAAAGCTTTCCAATATAGGCTTATCAACAGACGCTTATCAAGCAAACTATTGTTCATAGACAAATATCAGATAAGATAACAATTCTATTGTTGTCATTAGACAATTATTTTGCAACGGAAACTCTGAAATCGAATATTAGAGCAAATCGATGAAACCTTTACTACAATTCTGACAATGTTAAAGTTAACCGACTTCCAACTATTACTAATACGTGTAGTATCTAGTTTTAAGGTTCAAGTTCACCTGTTAAGGCCACCTACTTGAATCGTGTATATTATCGATTTAAATTCATTTTTAACTGAGTCAACTCGCATGGTTTATCGATTTTTTAATCGCACTGCACTTCCGAATAGTTTAAATTATTCACAAGTAAACACAGGTGTGTCTACCCATGAGTGTGGCAGCTTTTTTGTCTGTCTGAGCTGGAAAACAATAAATGATATCTACATAGGGGCTGGCTTCTTAAATACAGCTAATAGCAAATATTTATAAATAAATATAAATTATATTATTTATATGTAAATATATATTTGATTGAAAATATTTTATAACTTTCTTTAACAAGACATTTTTAATATTAAATAAAAAATATGGCTTCTAACTTTGTATTTTTTATATTACTTAATTTTTCGCTTAATGTTAACATCGCAATTTTTTATTATTAAAAGGATTTCTACTTTCTATTATCCCTGTTTGCAATGCATTTAAAATTTTACGGCCCACTTAGATAAGATTGGATTGACAGACTCGAACCAATATCAACCCAATAAGCCAGATAAGCTGTGGGAAATAAAAGGAACAAAGCCCGTACACGTATTTCAATAATTCAAAAATTCCATCACTTACGAAAATTTATCTACCAATATAAACATATATTTTTTTAATTCATATAAGCATAGGGAAAAGCCAATATAGAATTTCACAGAATCAATAAAATTTAGCAGTGTCTTAAAGATAAATAGCCGAACTCCGCACATCTAGGGCCGTTCTAGGGCTCTCAGAACCAACTTCTTTCCGATTTAAATAAATCCAGTAATACCATTACGGATCTTGATCTCACGGGCAATATAACAGGCAAAGATTACGCCGAAGAACTAAAAGGAAAAGAATAGAAAAGGAATATTTTAATAAATTCATCTGATCGGTTTTAGGTATGTTTTTTCCTATAATGAATTTGGGTATTACCAAACTTTTCTCTAGATATTTTATGAATCGCATAGCTTACTGTAAGCTGTAGTAATCAGTTAGACTCACCTGGAGGATGGCGATGACCACGCCCGCTGCTCCTAGGCTGACGGCGTGAGCGGCAATGTAGTCAGAGAAGCCATCGAGACAGCCGTTAGAGTGGCGAGTTGCCGCACTGGACACTGCGGTCGTGCAATTGAAGGTGCCCACCGTTCCCACCGGAATGCTGCAACAGGACATTGGCAGATTGGTTTCTCCGAGCTGTGTCTTCCAGTCCTGGTAGTTCTTTACACCGCAGCAGTCAAAATCGCGTTGCACATCATCCCAGAGTCCTGTGGTTGGATTCTGTGCCAGGCTGTTGTAGTCGCCCATCGAGGCGTACAGCGACTTGCTAATCAGTTCGGAGGCATCGTTGCGGAGAACGTAGCCACTGATGCCAGCCGCAAGCTCCAGAATAAAGATGATGGCCAGCATAATCGAGAAGCTCAGCACCAGGCAGTAGTTCTCCTTCAAGGCGCCCCAGCATCCAAAGAACGAGATCACGATGATGAACGCACCAATCACGATCAGGAAGGTGGGGATCGAGAAGAACTTGCCGGCCAGGAAAAGCTCATAGCCAGTATAGACGGCTCCAACGCCAGCTCCAACGGCGATCAGAATAATGCCAGTGATCTGGAAAAGGAATTGAAAACATTAAAAGGAGTTGTTTAAGCATATGAGGAGAATATAATAGTCTATTTACACTATTCTTATTAATAGTAACATTTTATTTATTGAACTTCTCTTTATTGTCCCTAATGATGAATTGCATTTATTTTTATACATATTTCCAGGAATCGCCCTCATTATTGATCCATTAATCTTAGTACATTTATAAGGTATTCTATTTTGACATTTGTTTGCACATCAGATAAGATATGAACTTGAACTTCAGTAGTTTTTACGTCTATTTAAATCAATGATGTTTATTTTAAGGAATTTTTAATGGTAATTTTGCCCTTCAATTTGTGATTAAATTATTTGCACTGAAATCACTTGCTTAAGCAATATACTTAGTTACAGAGATGAAAGAAGAACTATTTAACATACTAAATAAAAAATAAAAAATAAACACAAATTATTCCTACGTATTTTATTGAGTCTTAGGTACTTCCCCATTGTACTTAAATCGCTTGGTTTATCTTATCTCGAGCTAAGCTCCATTAGAAAACATTTTCACCATGGCTATTGATGACTCATACGAATAACGACCATTTTGATTACTTACCAAAAAGATCAAATTAAATCCAAAGAGCGTGTATTTCACCGCATTAGCGCTGCCAGTTAGAAGCGACATCGTGTCTGTTTTTTATTTAAGATCTGGAAAATCAAGAGTGTTAAAGGTAATCAAGAGTTTTAAATTGTGAAAACAATAAGTAGAATAGCTGACTAACTTCTTGGACGGACAGAAAATTAAACACAACCGGCCCGAATCGATGTCTAAAGTATAATAAATTGGCCTGCAGGCCACCTAAAGACGAGGACAGTTCCAAACTCTTTCATTTCTAATCAACAAAAAATATATATGTATATATATTGTGTTATCAGTAAATGATATGGCACACACGGCTTTTGTTCAAGCCAAATGTGGTCAACTACCTGTGGTAGTGTTGCTGAGACCTCCGTTTCAGACAAGATAAACGAATATTTTGGAACCGATTAGATAAGATCACACAAAAAAAGTATTTGCAGTTTTTTTATGGCGCTAAAAAAATAAATTTTATATTGATCGATTTATGCTTTCTTAAAAATGCATCAAAATGTATATAAATAATAATAATAGCAAAAAGTTTACACTAGTTCCTTTTTGGTTACAAAATTTAAGCTTAAAACGGCGATACATATTTGTTTTGTTTCTGAAGTTGTAATTTAAATTCAACTGTTATTGGAGTTTAATATATATATATTTAATATATTATAAACCAATATCTCCATTTATAACTTATTGCTGACTTGAACTTTGTACTGCTTAGTTTGATTTATATATATTTTTTGTTAGAAAATAAAAAAGAAACAAATCTTTCCAGACGTCAAGGCAGGTGTTATCAAATTTACAATTGATAGAAGACGCATATACATTTTTAGCGTTGCCTTTGTACTCCATTATAACTCATTGCATTGATAGGAAAGCCAAATGCTAAGGGTTTCTCTGCTTATCAGATCGGTGACTCATCCATGTGTCATAACAAGTGGTATTGGTAGACCAGGTGGTCGGTCTCCTATCACTTCACGATTGTAATCGAATCTAGCGGGTACATAATTATGTGAAATTTCCTAAAAAATTTCCTCTCAATTTCTCGAGTTGTTAACAAATTTGCTGAATTCATGAACGTAATCCTTATCAATAGAGGCCATGGGAACTTAATGCAATGCCACTTGACTGGACTTTTATTTTATTTTTTTAATTTTTTATCAGTTATTGTTGCTTCTTTCTACTCACGGCACAGCAAGTGGACAAGTTTTTAATTTGACGTGACGGCGGTTGGACAACAACTGAGAGTCGCTTCCATTTACGTTCGCCGGCATGCTCGCAGAGGATTATAGGTACGAGCAGTCACTACCCGTAGTCGCGTTTGTCTGCGTGAGTTTAGTGATAAAAAAGTTAACATATATGAAGAAATAGTACTTGACTGAAAAGCTGCGGAAAAGCTTTTCCCTCAGTTAGCACTATACCGCGAAATAGAGAACTGACAATTGTTTTACTGCTCGAAAAAGTGATGGTTTTGATTTCTTTATAGTTCTTCGGGGATTTGTTTTGGAAGAATTTTGGTTAAAATTTCAAGACCTTATGTGTGATATTGGGTAAGCTTTACTTATTTTTATTATTTCATGATCAAGTGACACATTTAAAAAAGTTGCATTATATAGGGTAAAATTTATTGATAGATCTTGCAGTATTTTTGCTTTTAGACAAGATTTAAATTTGGATTTGGCATACGGGTCGTATGAGTAACATTGCTATTTTCAAAAGCTTGGTGTAAGCTTAATATTTAATAATAATTTTAATAATGTTAATTTTTGAAAAATCGTTTTAATTGGAAAAGGGGGAAAAAATGTATTACTGGTTATTCGATTTTCATGTGAATTTCAGTCTTAGACTAAATAAAAATCCAACACTGTTTTAGGGGGCGTATGAGTAATTTGATATTCTTTATAGAAAAAATGACTTACCTCATTTAAAACAAGAAAGGAAGCTGACTTCGGCATGCCGAAGTTTAAATACCCTTGCAGTAAGTAGATGAAGATGAAAAATGTTCTGACTTTTTACTTTCTCGGGTGCTGACGTAAAATAATTGTTGATAGCAAAAATGTTGCGAGCAACAAAGCCAAACAGATATATATATTCCTATGGCAACTATATGATAAAGTTGTTCGAGTTTGAAAAAATTAGAAACGAAATTTTAGAATCCTACAAAATGGCACATATCTCAAATTTTATGCAAATATGTCAAAAATTGGCTAAGTTATAATTTTTTTCATTAAAATTTACCGATCGTTCCGATGGCAGCTATATGATATAGTTGTCCGATCCGGCCCGTTTTGATTTAAATAGTAGTGAGACCATATAGAAGACTATCTGCAAAGTTTCATTCAGAAAGATTCAAAACTAAGGGACTAGTTTGCGTTTGAATATATATACTTTATAGAATCGGAAATGTCTCCTTTACAGCGTTGCAAACTTCTGACTAAAATTATGATACCCTGCAAGGGTATAAAAATGACTTAAACACAAAAAATTATTAGCATTCTTTACCTGTTACCGAAGTACACATTAAAAAACATAGCAATATATCATTGAAAAATGTATTAAATTTATTTTCATTCACTTTCTCTTGTCGTATACTAAATGCTATCGAAGAATATATATGAGTATCATTTGTTATTTTATAAGTTTAGTATTTAGTTTAATTTTGGGGGAATTGCTGGCATAATTTTAATACTTGAATTTCGAGTGCAATGCCAAAGCGAGTGTGTGTGTGATATTGTGTGGTGTAAAAATGTGTGGAAATGCGAACAGGAACTGGGAACTGGAACATTTGCAGAGTCACATTTTCAAATCGATTATTAGTTGTCAATATGTTAGTAGGCTTCGTCAACATCGGGGGTGTAATTTGTTTGAAATTTTTTTTTACAATTCCAGAAAATCTCAAAAATTACCAACAAAAGTCTCATCGCTCGCTTGCTCGTTCGTGTGTTAGTAGGTATTTCAAATATATATATTTATATATTGTTTAAATTAAAATGTTTATTGTTTTAGTTGTTCGCTGGAGGAGGGAGAAGTCCCCGCTATTATTTTCTATCCTTGCCGTGGCGATCTCGCTGGTGCCGGGTGCTGGCCGCTATTGTGGTGGTGGTCAGACTGTGGACATGATGTGGCTGCTGCTCCCGATGGCCATGTCCAGATCCATGATGCTTGCTGCCGCTGTGCTGGTGCTGGCTATGGTGGTGTCCATTCAGTGTGCTTTTACCGTGTCTGAAGAGACAGAATATTCTGATTAGTTCGGACTTACTGCCGCTACTTAGGTTAATATAGTTTAATAGTTTTTCTACGGTTCTTAGGATAGTATATTGTAAATATATTTCCAAACAATGCTACTCCACTACTACGCAGTTCCAGTTGCTAAGGAGAAAATAGAATAGAGCGAGGCTTGATGCTGATGTCGTTTGGATTTGGGTTTTCTAATCTTTTCTTTTCTTTTTTTATTCCAATTGCATGTATTGCTTCAGTTGTTGATTTATATATATTTTTTTTTTCTGGTTTCCAGCAACATGTTCATAGTCAGTTTTTAGAGTTGATTCTACTGATAGAGTGCGGTGTGCATGAGTTTAGTTTTAGAGTTGGGTTAATTATTGGCAAACATGCAAACAGGTCAGACAATGGTTAATATTCGATGGAAAATAAAAGAGGTTAACAACTGTTTAAGTAAATTACACTACTTTGGTTTTAAAAATCAAATATTTTAGTTTGAATTCGGAAATTACAATAAATAGTTATTCTGGCCTGCCCTTTAATGTCCAAACATGCAGTACTGCTTTTTGGTTAGGAGGAAATTAAAAATTTAGAAAAAACGCTTACGCTGTGAAAAGTAAAAACAGAACCAGACGGGCCCCTTTTTCATTTTCTTTTTGTTTTTTGTGCGAGTGTAACTTGGCCAAGTATATTTATCTATTTTTTTTGGTTTGTGTGCGCTCTCCGAAATAAATAATATATAAGGTCTAGGTATTAGTAGGGAACACAGTGATTGGGTGTGGATTTTGGTTAGGATAAGAATGTTCGGTTTCGCATTCAAACGATTTCGTGCACTTGGGATTATTATTTATTTTTGTGTGTGCTTGGTGCCGGGCAGCCCGCGGACAGGTACTCTGTTTTCATTCTTTTTTTTTCTGTGTATGTTTTCTGGGCTCTCTGTCCAGCGCTGACTATGAACATGTGCAGATGCCGAAGGGCTGGTGCGTGGACACACTGCTGCGCACTTGCCGCACCCTCAGACGCTTCGGCCAGCCGCCTAACCTTCCCCGTTCCGCCCGTTCCCTTTGCCCAGGCCACGCTCCCGCCCCAGCTCCTCCGCCGCCGCCAAAGAGCTGAGCGTGCTCATTGCTGAGATTGTTCTGATATGGACGCAGCTTCTTGGCCTCCTCACTGGTGGCATACAGCAGGTAATTATCGTACACATGGCTCACGCTCGAGTTCCGCTTGGCCGGCAGGTAGGGCAGAAAGGCGAAGCTGGAGCTGGTCGACTGGGTGGCCTTGAGGGAGGGCTTCCGGCGGCTGCTGCGGCACCGGAGCGTGGACTGGTTGGAGTAGCTGGGTGGAATCATTTCCAGCTTCGTGCGATACTCGTAGCTTGGTGTGGTGGCCACGGGCACGGGGATTAGGGATCGCTTGCGTTTGCTGCGCGGCGGTGGCTGTGGAGGGATCTCCGTCTCCATGGTCTCCGTCTCATCAATGCTGGCATAATCCGCTTCTTTCGGGGATTCGCTGTCTTGTGTTTTGGCTAAATTCGTATTCGTTACGTATACGTACGTCAGTTCGTTGTGCTGTGTGCTTGGTGCTGTGCCTGTGCCTGGGGCTGATGTGCTTGCTCCTACTGCTACTGATGCTGCTGCGGAGGATGATGATTTATGTACTGTGCTTTTCGATGATGATTTCAATGATTTCGGTGTGGCTGATGTGCCTGTCGTTGTGGTCGTTGTGCTGGACTTCTTGTCGTGGCTACTCGTGCGACTCGATCTCGTCTTACTTGGCCGACTGCTGCCGCTCTCCCGGGTTCCCGCCGACAAGTGCTCACTGTGCCTAGAGCGACTGGAGTGACCTGTAGTGGGAAGAATAGGAAATTAGTAAATTATTTTGATTCTAATGGAAACTCTTGCTAGTGGTGTAAGGGAGTGTATAATATCTTTTTGGGTGCTCAAGACTTTTATTAATTTTCTCGGGCAAAAGTATAAAATAATATTGAAGATGCATAAAGCCATTCGAATTTGTTGCACTCCAATTTTTTAATCGAGAAAAATTTGCTTGAATACTTTCATTAAAATGTGCATCTTGTTAAACTTTAAGACTTCAATGTCACTTTGAGTATTTGTAAAAGGAATTTTTACTAATATTTGTTTAGGTTTAACTATTTTAAACTATTTTGTGTGCTGGTGTTCAAGTGCTTTAAAAAATTATGAGCTTAATTCTGGTTTGCTGAGTTTATAGTGTGTTTTAAACAATGTGTGTCAGTCTCTTTAGGTAATTAAATTAATATTATCCTGCTCATAACAACTTTCATTTGTGTTTTTGGTAAGTTTTTAGTTTAGTTATTAACGGATTTTGTAATCTGATCTGAACTGAAACTCATCTGGCGAACCTAAAACGTTTGCTCAGCCTTTGCGGCTGTGTGGCACCCATAATGAGCAAGCCCAAGACCAGAAGTTCTGCAAGAGACGCGGCCGGGATAAATCCGGATTATCCATATGTATTTTATATATTTTTTTAAATTTAAATGGAAACTCTAACAACTCACCCCTGGAACGCGAGAGCTCCTCTCGGTGCTTCTCACTGCCTCGGGAACGCTCTCGTTCCTTCTCACGCTCTCGCTGGCCGCTCTGCCGCGAGCGACTCTCGTCGGTCGTCCGGGAGGATCTCATCAAGCGGCTACCGGAAGTGGTCTTGCTCTCGCCGGAGTGTTCTACGTCCCGGCTATGACCATGGCGACTGTGACTATGGGAACTACGCTTCGATTCCAGGGAGGACGATGCCTGATTGACGCTCGATCTCGGCTTGGAGCGCAGCTCGAGTGGCTCATGGCGTGACTTTTCTCGCTTGGGTGTGCGCAGACGCAGACGCTCGGCTCGGTGCTTGGTGGCCACCTGGTCATCGGAGGACCCGCCACCGTGGGTCATAGATTCCCGGGAACTGGAACGCGATCGGTCACGTGGACAGCACTCAACGGAGGATACCGATGAGCTGCGGGCCCGCGTCGGTGAGGGGGTCGATTGCCTGGAGTTGCGGCGTGCCTCCGAGGCAAAGGTGCCACGGGCCACGCCCAACGTTTGAGGCGGATAGACCTTTACCTTCTCGTCAATGGTTTCCAGGGGCTTGGCACTGCGACGTTGCAGGGAGCATGATCGACGCCGCTGATCCTTGATGGCCGCTTCTTCGGAGAGAGCCTAGGGAAGATACAATATTTATTTTACAGATTCTTGATGCTGTGCATCTTTACTTACCTTCAAAGTCTGATCAGCGTTTCGGGTCATTTCGCTCAAGATCTGTGCATCCCTTTGCAGGTCGCTCTTACGCTCGTAGCTATGGGGGGATCGTGATCGCTCTGGTGAATGTGCTGGCGACTTCACCCGGAAGGTGGGGGTCATATCGATGTTGGCGATGTTCTCGTAGCAGTGTTCCTCATCATCTTCCAAGTCCTCGTCGTGTCCATTCTGCTGGGGACTGTTGTGTCGCAGCAGGTCGGGTCGATCGCTGAGCAGCTGCCACCTGGTGGTGGTCTTTGTGGTTGTACCCTTGGTCTCTTCGTTGTGGCTTGCCTTGCTCCTGCTGGGCAGGGTCCTCCTGGGATTCGAGGAGATCGTCGAGAGTTTTGTTTGCTGCTGCTGCTGTTGCTGTTGTTGGACTCCAAAATAGGAGAGTTCGTGTTCGCGTAACTTGCGAGCTCCGCGTGCTTCCTTGACAATTTTTAGGGTTTCGCTGCCAGATTCGTCGGGGGTTTCCACCGGCTGACTCGGTGGCTGTTGTATTTGCGGTTGAATGAATAAAGTCTTTGGCTTGGCCACGGGTATGAGCTGGCCAATACGCAGGGTTGGGGGTGTGGCCTTGGGTTTCTCCACGCGGGGAGCATGGAGGGCTATGTTCATCACATTCGATTTGGGAAGATCTGCAAAGGAGATTGTTATTAAGGATTAGATTTATATATTTTTCATGTAGCAGAAATCAAGAAATCTCTAAAAAAACTATCGAAATAAATCCAGCCTTAAAGCTTCCCATGAACTCCTCTAACTCAACACCCTTTTTAGAAATGCCAGCGTTACCTGCTCGCTGCAGCATCTGATCCTGCGCCTCAATCTTCCAGATTGTGCGCTTGGCCTTCAACCGACTCCAGCTGCTTGAGTATTCGCTGCCCCGGAAGAGTTCCACCGGTGGCGGTTCCGGCGAGGAACTGGCCTGAGTGCCTCCGCCACTGTCGCTATTGTTGTCCCTGAAGTACCGCTTCACCTCCTCATCCGCACTGTCCTCCTGCTCCAAGTCCTGATCTTGATTCTGCTCGGCAGCATCGTATAGTCTCCTCAGTTGTGTCAGCTGCTGGCTCACCGGAATCTGGGTGTTGCCCAGCAGCTTCAGGCGTGGTGGAGCCACCGGATGGCGGGGCAGGGAATCGTACAGAGCGCTGCCAAAGAGATCGCTGCTCGTTATGGATGTGGTGGACACGGTGGACATGGTGGAGGGTCGACGCGACGTGGAGTAGGATCCTTCCTCCTGGTAGCTGTGAGAACGTAGCATGGGCGTGGGCACCACAATCGTGGGCTGGGCCAGGGCGGACTCAATCGAGGCTATGCTCAGGCGACGCATGGCCTCATCGAACTCGCTGGCCGAGCGCATGGTCCTCATAATCAGCGACGTGGACTTCAGGCCCTCGTCCAGGATGCGCTGGTGCTGGCGCAGATCCTCTAACAGCAGCTCCTGGGCACTGGGACGACGCACTGGGATGTGATGGGTCGCGGGATGTCGATGGGGGTGATCTATTGGGAAATGTGCGGAAAGTGTCGTTTGGTGGGTTTCTTTCTTCTTTTCGGTTTTATAGCGTGGGGTTATCGAGTTGAGCTTAGCGAGTGGTGTTGTGTTAGATGTAGCATTAGATGTGGGTTTAGATAAGCGGCAGTCAGAGTTCACAACATGCATTAGGAATATTCAGTATTCAAAGTACAGAGTTCATAGTACAGAGTACAGAGTACAGAGGGTTCGAGTCAAGTAGAGGAGTCCATGGCTAAGCCCAGAGATAGACTAGATCATACAACGATTTCAGTATACATACTACGAACTACAGGCATTCCCACTAACTAATTAATTATAACAACTAATTTAAGTAACTATTTTTAAGACTGATCTAGCAGGAGAGCACCCACCTGATTCTGGCCACTCCTCGGAGCCCAGGCTCACGTTGATCTTGGTGGAGTATCCATTGCCAGCAGGGGAAATCTGTTGCTGCTGTTGACGCTGCTCCACAATGCGAATGCGCTCGGCCACCGATTTACTGGAAATAGGGGAATCACTGGTGGCTCCTGAGAATTAAGAAAAATTAATATTATTTAGCTAGTTATTTAGCTAGTTGATTTAAGGATTTCTTATAGAAAACCCACCATTCTCCCTAGCCGAGGAAGGGCTTTCCCGTTCCGCTTTCATGGCTGGCACACTCCACAGGACATCGGCGCTTTCAATATTCTCGCCCAGATGATAGGGCTTTGGTTTTACAGGCTTGTTCTTTAGAATGCCACGGATATTGGACAGCTCATCCGTCTCATTGTCCGTGGTGTCCACTCCACTGGTGGAGGTATAGCTATTCCGGGACGTGGACTCCATTAGGCTATAGCGGGGCTCATGTACTGGCTTGGGCACAGTGGTTACAGTCACCTGGGTGGCGATGCTGGGGCCAGAACCATTGGAGGAGGTCTGTAGAGAAATAATATTGATGTCATTAAATAAATGTAAATTAAATTTATTTTTATAAATAAAAAATGATCTTTAATTTCTCGCATTACTCACCGGCTGACTAACCACCTCGGGCGGATCCATTAGAGTGGCTCGATAGGCCACCGTGCTGGTGGCTATTGTCTTGCGGCGTTGCGAATCATCACCAAAGTGGGTCACATCATGGCTCTGGGTTGAGGAGCTGCTGCTGCTCCCGGCACTGGCCGACTTGACCAGACTTTGCAGCGGACCGCTGGCTGTGCGGCGGCGTCGTCGAAAGTTTTGCGTTGGCGGTGGCTTTCCGTCGGTCTCCACGATATTGACACGACCGGACTCGGCGGCAAAGTGCACCTCTGTCTTGCAGAATTCCACACGCTTCTGGGCGTTGCCCCTCTGCAGATGACTGCTGGAGTTCGTCGTGGTTGTGGTCGAGGTGGTGGTGGTGCCGTTCACTTGAACCTGTGAGGTCTTGCGGACATCACGCCAGGTCTCCTCCACAGCTATAGAGTGGCGTTTGCTTAGCTCCCCCGAGAGAGAGTCCGGAGAACTGGGTGCCTGGATGGGCTTTGCAGTTCGGCCAAAATGGATGACAGTTCCACCATTTTGCTGCTGGGCAGCACTGCGCTCCGTGGGCGACCAATTGCCCAGCTGCTCACCGGAGCGACCCAAACCGCTATCCGTGGAGGCGTCCACGCGAAAGATGCTCTTGTCCTCCGGCGGCGACATCTTCTCGAAGCCGTAGGACTTGCGACGCAGATGCCACTCACTGGAGCTGGTGTCCTTCTGCCGCTGACGGGACTCCAAGCTATGGGTGTTGTGCACAGCCCGGAAGGCTGAAGGTGCTGGCGGCAGGGGAGTTGTCTTCTCCACGGATACCTCCCGCACCAGAGGCTTCTTCTGGTGATAGGCCAGAAAATCCTCCTTGTAGAGACTCTCGTCGGAGAGCTTCTTTAGCTTGCCACGAATCTCCTGCAGGGACTCGGCCGTAAGAAAGGTGTTCCTTTTGGCCACCGTCGGCTTCGGCGTGTTAAGGATATTGTCCAGGGCGGCCAGGTCCACGTGGTTATTCCGCATGGCCGTGTTGAGGCGACGACCGTTCTCCAGCTCCGCTCGCAGCCGCGCCACACTCACTGAGCTGCCGGGCAGATCTAGAGGTCGAGGTCGGGATGCTGGACTTTTGTAGTGATCTTGGGACTGAAAGGAGCGTCGCAGCTTGCTGACACGCCGCCACTCGCCCACCGGCTGCTCGCCCGGCTCCTCGCGCTCCCAGTCGTTGCTGAGATCATCCGTGGAAATGGAGCGAGAGCGCTGGAGCAGCGTGGATCCGAGACCAAGGGCGGACAGGGGCGGGGCGTACACAGACTGGGACACCTGCTGGCGACGCTGATGGCGGGCGGTGAGCCTGGAAAGGAGGTAGAGGAGGAGCAGATGTGGCTGGTATCAGGGCCGAACGGGTAATGGCATGAAATTTTTGTGACTTACCGCAGCTCTTCGTCGTCGTCGCCGTCGTCGTTGTTGCCGCCGTCGTCATCGTTATAATGCCGGAAACTTTCCAAATCACGACGCTGCGTTGGCGTGGTCGCAGCTACGTTAGCACCAGCACCAGTACCAGATCCGCCCACGCGACCTGGGAGTTGGCCATATAAGTCGGCCTGCTTGTTGGCCCAGGCGGATGATGATGATGGTGATGATGATGATGGAAATATTGCTGATGATGATGATGGCGGCGATGATTCTGGCCCGACAATTGCATGTAGGCTTATTTTACCCGCACTTCTGTGGGTGTTGCCGCGGCTGCTCGCCTGCGCCGCTGCAGTTGTTAAGTTTGAATTGTTGCTGCTCTGGCTGGAAATGCTCGAGCTGCTTTTCTGTAAAAGGCGCAAGATTGAAAACAAAATTAAAATCGACTCAAATCCAGCGCACAAAGAAGCGCTCTAGAGTGCGGGTGTCGCTCGTTTCGGTTAACGTTATTGATGTCACCCGGTAATTGTTATACTCCATGGCATAATATACTATATATATATCTATATATTCCAACCAGGAATCGGTGTACCGGAGTGGGTGCATTGTTTGACAGGAACTGCTTAAGGAAGCTAAGCACTTAAGCCCCCCATTAAAGACAGACACAATATGAGCTTAGGCGCAAAGTGAGCCGTGGTTAACTATTAATAAATGGATTTCCGCATTTGCGCCTTTGGGATACTATTATTGAAAAATAAATCTGGAATAAAATATTAACTAAAAGAGAAATAAAGTGATCACGAAGGAGTTCAAGCTACTGTTCTATCTCAATTATCAAAAAAAGTAGTAAAGGATTGTCTTTGGAAAACAAATAGTGATGCGTTACATTTAAGGTTATTGTGCTGTGTTGACTTATAAATTAAAATATAAAAATAAAACCAAAATATCATTAAAAAACAATTTTTAAAAATTAAATAAATCTGAAACAAAACAAAAATTTGCAACTCAATAACTACAACATTCAAATGCCTCAAAAGAAAAACGTTTCTGTCAACTTTCTGCCAGTGAAATTCCCCAAAAAGAAATGTTAGTGTCAAGATTGATGGCCAGAACTGTCAGACGATGAGCGTGTGGGCGTTGATCTCGTCTCAAGACACTTTTTGGCCTGCCCAATAATTAGAGACTTTTTACTGCCCGGCCTCCCTAATGAGCGAGTCGCGTTTCGAGAGAGTTTCCAACGAAGTTTCCTTTGTGGTCATGACCCAGATGTCCGGCTGAAGTGCTAAGCACCTCCTAATCGAGCTGGGCTATTATTAACGATTTCCATTCGATTTCGATTGAAACAGAGAGGTGACTCAAAAATAAGCCAGACAGACGTGTTGTCTCTGGATAGTCTAGTCGGGCTTAAGTTTTGATCTATGGATCTTAGCCAATTGTAGAAAATTAGCAAATAGATATATTTCTTTTTGGTAGCCAGCCGATGTTCTCTAATGACACTGGTCATTAATCTATGGCTGACTTTTATGGTTATGTGTAAAAAATCAACTGAAATTATTACAGCTGATGAGGGCATAAATTCAATGACCATGCCATAGGATATGGTGAGGTCTTAATGCAAAAAGTTGTAAGTGAAATACTATATAATAACTTTAAAAGTTTAGGCTCTATTTGGCAAACTTGTTTAATCTTTATCTCAAAGCCCCTTGGCCATTACATGTTTCCAGATTTTCCCAACGATTAAGAGCTTAAGCATTTCCCCCACCAAAACAATTGGCGACCGTTAACAACTGACCATTTTCGGTCATTGCCATGGCCATGGTCAGGAGATTACTCCTCGAAAGAAACCCAATAAAAAACGAGTTGGAAAAGCCGACATGGGCGCATGCTAATGAGCTAACTAAGCAAAGCGAAACGCACTGGGAGAAATAGTGTAAATTTGAGTATATTTTAAGAGGTATATAACTCCATTAAAAAAAGAAGATCTATATTAATTTTATTTTAGGAAACCCAGTAAAAATATAAAAAAAATCTTAAACCTGATCTTTGTTCGCATTTTTCCTGTGTAGCAAAAAGCCGCAGAGGTGGGTGAAAAGTCGAGAAAACCCTGACTTACCATTAGATTACTCAATTTCAGACTCGGAGCCGTATCGAGTAACAAATTGTGGCCGACTTTGTGCAAATGCTCGTCGGCAGCATCGTCGTCGTCTTGATCGCTCGCCTCGCCATTAATCACCACAAAATCAACATGATCGTCGATGAGCTCCTGGCTCACTGCGGATGCGGATGTGGCTGCCAGGGCAGTTGCAGATGCGGAGCGGGATGCAGTTGCGGAGGCGGTACGTACGATGCCAGCATCGCTGCCGCTGAGACTGCAATCGTCGCTCAGCTCGCAAATGTCAACACCCTGTTCGATCTGGGGAAGGGGACTGGGCGGATGGTGGACACTGTTGCCATTGCCTGTGCGGTGGTGGGTGGTGGATGTGGTGGTGGTGGAGGTGGAGGATGCCCAGGAGGACGAGCTCTTTTGTACTGTCTGGGTGCGGATCACCTGCATGGCGCCGTTGGCGGTGCGAGCCTTCAGCACCTCCAACTGTTTGCGCTGTGTGTGCTGTGTGCCATTCGGCTGTGAGATGTTTTGGGAGTCGGATATCTGGAGGAGAGAGCGGAGAGAGAGAGTGGGATTGAGTGGTGGCAGGAATATGAGTGGATACTTCAAAGCACCGCTGCTTCGAAGGGCATGATATACGGAATGGGTTTAATAAGAGGGTAACTTAGTGGTTTAGTAAGACTGATGGCGGTTTTAGGGGTACTCTAAGATACTTAAAAATAATTCATTCAACGTTTACTATTTCATTTAGATTTATACTTATTTCTCCTTGATTTATCCCCCATTTAAAGTATCAATTTCCTCCCAGACCTAATTAATACATCCCATAAACAGCGATAACTGCTGTTTTATCGATTGCCTGCCTTTGGCCACATTCAAATCAAAATAAGATAAATAACGTCTTAAACAAGAAATCGCATTGTGATTGTCTAAAAATCCAGCAAATGTGTGTGTGCGTGCCGGTGTACGTGGGTGTGTTCAATGTGGAGCGCAATAACGCTTTGTCGCAAAACGGCATTCGGCCGTTGGCAACGGGGCGTATGAAAGTTGCCAGACAAAACACTTGACCGTCAAGCGTTGTGTGCCAGTACCTCCCTACCTCCCTACCTCCCTCCCTCCCGATCTGCTTCAAAAAATTGTTAGATGCCTCTTATCTCGACAACTGGGCGTGCTTGCTCGCTTACTTTGCTCTCCAGCTCGCTGGCTTGCCCGGCACACGTGACCAAACGCCAGCCACAAATCAAAAGACTTAGGAGAGCAACTTGCAGTTGCTGCAACTGCACCCTTTTGCGGTTGTGCACTTGTAGAAATATTACATAAGTTAAATAACTAAGAGCAGTAAGAGATTGGCCTAAGAAAAAACCAAAGTAAATTATAAGGAAATAAAAATTGAATAAATAAATGATCGTAACCCAAGTTTTTGTTACAATACGTAATTTATTAAGACCACAAAAAATATTTAAAAATATCAAAATCATGCTTTTTATAAATATTAAAAAAAGTTGTTTGAAAAGACATAATTTCTACGGTCTCTCATGATTTAATCTTTAATATTTACGGCCAAACTGCAAAGGCCACAGCAAACTGGAAGTCATTAAAAAATTGCTAATCTTTTTGCAATAATCATTATTTTATTTTCTTCAATATGCTTCACATTTCCAAAGTTATTGCTTTTATTTTCTGTTTAGTTTTTCCCTCTGCATTTACATGAACAATTAGCAGATCCGTTCATTGGATCGTGCCATGACACACCATCGAAGAAAAGAATAACAAAAACTAACAACAACAACAAAATAAAGAAAATGTAATAATACAAAACACACTCGAACTGGCCACAAAGATCGATTGCGGCAATCGATTGCATTGATGATTTATGGTGCTAAAAATGCATAATATCCTCCAAAATGAAAACTTTAACCCCCGCCCGGTGTCCAGTTCGTGGCGTATTCGTGTCAATGACCAAAAGGCAGCAACTGCCGCTGCCACACATATTTGACTATGAGTCAAAGTGCAGCATTGTTTATACGGAAAATTTGAATGGCAAGAAAAAAAAAAAAGAAAAATTCAGATTGTATGCAAGTTGTGGGTTGAGTCATTTCACAGTTTTTTGGTTTTTGATTCTGGGTTCTGGGTTCTCACTTGTGGTCTAGCATTTGAATGCTTATGACTCTGTCTCTAACTCTGTAATTAGCTTCATTAGGTGGGAATGTTTTGGGGTTTGAAGACAAAGACAGGGAGCTATGAGTGGCAGTTGCATGTGGCTTGGAAGTAGAGAATATATCTTAAGAAAAAATCACACATATGTTGAAATAATTAGAAATGTAACTCTCCCTTTAGTTTTTATAGAAGTTTAAAGACCTGAAAGTCTTATAATTTCTTACATTTTCTTTCAGTTATTACTTTGACGAATTATATTTTACTATAGAAACCTCTTTTCCCTCATAAACTCTTCATTTATTTATGTTTTCAAGGTTCTTCAGTTTATTGTCTTACATTCCTGCACCGCATTGTATTTGAGTTCAGGGTTATCCCTTCAAAAGTTCTCAATCAGACAGTTTCAGTTCTGGTTTTTTGGGGGCGGAGGCCCTGTCCAAGTCGATTTCTGATTTCCATTCGTCCGACGTCCGTCTCCGCGAGCTTCCCACTTTGACCCCCGTAGGGGGCAAACGGACAATGCATAATAATTTCAGCGGCTCCCTAAAGTAACACTCATCCTTGAGATCTTGAGTCTGGGGACTGTGACTAAAAAAAAAAGAGTGCAGAATTGCGGGCCAGCCATAAATTATAAGCCGGGCTTCGATGCCCCAGGCCATGCACGTTCTGCTGGAGTTTCTCACGATCAGGAAGGAGGCTCTCGGGGATCGCTGGAGAGACCCAAAGCTTTTCCACTTTTCCGTAAGGTGTGTGTGTGTGTGTGTGCCTGTCTATCGGTGACCTCTTTTTCTCCAGCACCCAACTCCAACACCAAGCTGTTCGTTTTTCACTCTCTTAGCATGTGTAGGCCGCTCTGGTCTTGATCTTGGCCGGGAGTCTCGTTGTCCGTTGTTCGGGCCTAATTAAGCTGTGGCCAAAACCTGCATGGCCCGAGGGGGAGTCCCAATCAAGGCAACAACAGCTGGCAAAAGAAAGCCAACTGTAAATGAATTATTTGGCCCGGCCGAAAATCAGACAGCGATCAGTGTCATGATCTTGCCGGAAAAACATACAACCGACCAAGGGAGAGAGCAGGGGAAAAGAAGAAAAGGAAACTACCAAATTGAAAATGCTGAGTACGAAACCGAAAACGAACCAAAGTCAAGTTGAAGGTTCAATGAAATGCAGAGACTTGCCACGACTTCCACAGAGCCCAGCGCACTCGCATATATTATAAGCCAGCCAAAGTCGTGATGATGTTTAAGGAAGACTTTGCTTTCGGCTGGCTACACTAAGGAAAATCTATAAAAAAGTTATGAATTTCAATAGAAAATAAATAAGGATTAATATAGTAATGTTTATTAAGAAATAAGCTTCTATTTTGTATTGCAACATAAGAATCCTTTGTACATTTTAAGGAAAATATCTTGCAAAGGTTGGTAATATTTCTTTCGGTTTACGTATATGCCAAAATATTTTGTGGCCTGAGCCCAGGCCCGCGCATGAAACAAATTTAATGATGCTGCACCATCATCCCCATGGCCTTAGTCGCAGTCGCAGTCGTGGCTGTCTGTCTGTGGCCAGAAGATTGACTGTCTATCTCCCTACAACTTGGAGTCTTCGGGTCTTTGCCGCACTGTGTGTGACTTTGCCAAATGCCCCATGTCGGTGTCTATCCGCCTGCCTGGCTGTATGCCTGCCAGTCCGACCCTCAGTCCATCCGTCCCTCAGTTCGTGGCATGCATGTCGCCTTTTCTGGCTGGCTGGCAGCTCACAGAGATCGCCTGCCTAGACATGCCGAAGCGTTGACTCTTTTTATTTTTAGCTGGCACTGACTTTGGTACCCCCAAGCACATTGGTTAAGAATAGCTTAGAAACAGGAATTAAATGCGAGTTAAAAACTATAAAATTTACAAATTATGCTTACAAATTCCACTAAATTTCAGTGAACTTTAGAAAGCTTAATTTATTTCTATATGAAACTAGAAAATCCCTTCTACTTCCACACCACAGTGCCTTTTAAATTGTACTCCTGGCTAGTTTTTGAAATCGCTCTGGCCTGGGCCATTTTGTTTGGACCTTTTGTGCCTCTCTGCGATCTTTGCTTCTTAAACTATAATAATATGCATTATTTCTGTCACGATCTCGTTGGCTTTATATCTCTATATAGGCCCGCCCGACCCAACTGCAGCGAGTAAATCATGTGTGTGTGGACCGGAGAGTGGTTGATGCCTGGCGTGGAGTTCATTAGCGGCCGAGAGGAAACACTTAATTGAGGCAAGACACGTCAGTTGACATCCTCAATTAGTTGCAAGTAATTTACGTTTGGCGGCCAAGCTCGACTTGACGAGCACTTTAGGAAAAAGTAAAAATAAAAACACAAAAACAAAATAGTTGTAATAAAGCTGCTGACCACAGGTAAATCTCCCGTCTCGAGTGGCTGCTGCATCCTCTCTGCGGGCAGCAAACTCCTCTATCTTCTTTCTGGTTAGACTTGTGGCAACCCAGTGACCCACAAAGGCAGCGGCAGCGGCATAGCCAGCGGCCTGGTACCGTTAGCCGCGGCAACATTGTGGCAACATGGCCAGAGACCCCAAACAGCGATGCAACTAATGCATGGAGAGAAATAAATGGTGTTTGAAGGGGTATTACCAATGGAGATTAGGCTGTATTTTAACTAAATAAGGTTTGCTTTAGGGCAGGGCTTCTTAGAGAGTATTCCCAAAGCATGCAAAACTAAAGCTAGAGGCACTCCTTTTCTTATACAACTCCTTATTTTTAGTTAAAAGAGCTTATATAATATTATTTGAAGTAAAAAAAGGTTTCTATATTACACATATCTATTTAAAATAATTTTCCTTCTGTGTTGCAAATAATTCAAAAGCCGCAACGCGACTGCAACTGCGCTTGCATGCTGCTAGCAAAAACAACAGCAAACAAAAAAATCTTGCAAAATGTAAATTTCTGTTTTGCGTTTCTTTGCTGATGCCAGGCCGCAATCCATAATGCTAATGAAGAAGTTGTCAGGGATCTATCCGTCGGTTTGCCTAACGGTGCCTGGCTGCCTGGGTGCGTCTACGAGCTGCTCTGTGATCCTCTGCGATGCTCTACTCTACTCTCCTCAGCTCTGCTCCGGTCTACTCTCCTCTGTTCCCCATCGATTGGTTATTGCCAAATTGATTTCCCTGCGATTTGTGGCGGCAGTTGCTGCCTTTGACTTTGTCTTTGTCGGCAAAAAGCGAGCTTCGGACGAACAGCGGGACATCGGTGATATAAATCCCGGACTTGGCCATCAAATCGAGTCGAGTTGAATGC
This sequence comes from Drosophila seguyi, assembly GCA_008042675.1. NCBI lineage: Eukaryota > Metazoa > Arthropoda > Insecta > Diptera > Drosophilidae > Drosophila > Drosophila seguyi. The sequence continues at coordinate 76,815 of VNJU01010708.1, forward strand.
TTTAAACTGAAACTGATGGGGACCAGGGATCAGAATGACCGTTATGGTGGTTTATAGAGATACTCAGGGTGCTTAAGGGGATTTAATTAGTTTGTTTTCTAAGGGAATAAATTCTAGATTAAAAAGAATACGAAATCTTGAAAGGTATGGCAAATTATATAATTAATTTTCAGGCTGAATTAAATTCTTTGCAGTCTGAGTATTCAAATTAAATTTGTACAAACTTATATGTTTGCAAAGGATCTCCTGATACCTATTATAAATATTATATATTAAAAGAAAAATTCAAAAATAATTTTCATAGAAGGAAGTCAAACTATTCGCTTTCCCAGTAAAGTCCCAACTTTTTTCCCATCCCTGACTAGGACCTGGTGTATTCTTTTTCTTCTGATCATTGCCCGTCGATGGTATCGATGGCATCGCGATGGCTTCCCTAGTGCACCCCGACCCCTGCCACAAACGCTTTCATCTTTTGGCCAGGCTCTCTTGGTTTTGGCGTCGTCAGCCGCGGTGGCAACAAAGTTCAATCGCGATAAGATACAAAGTCAGCGGAATGAAACAACTTTCAGTGGTATTTTTTTTTTTTCTGGGGTTTCTCCACCGAATACCCTGCAGTCATAAAAGTATGACTGAAAAAGGGCATATCCATATTGATCGGGTGAATGTAACAGCCGCCAATTGAGTGCGGTCATTAAATGATTTCGAATTTAGCTCCAGGAAGGAATGCATTTCAAATGCCAGACGATCAGTAAAGTTGTTATTTTTGGAAGTTATTCCCTTCGAAAACTCTTTTAAAAAGCAAGAAATAAGTTAAGAAACAAATTCCTTAAGTTAAAGCCCATTTAAAGTGTATAAACATGAATTGTTGTTTATTAAACTATATTTATTGAACAACACCCTAAAATTATTACGAATAAACATTCCTAAGGTCAATACTCTACAAATATTTCATCATATGATATCATCGAAATCGGGCAATAGGATATTCTATTGTTTTATAAGCCGATCAGCGTTCAGCGAAATAAAAAAAATCACTTAATTATTTGGATCAATCTCTTCAGTTCGAGTGCCGCCAATACCAAGGCAATGATGTCATTGCATTTGATGGACGTTCCGGGTGAGAATAGCTGCGAGTAGCTAGAGTATCTCATAGTCCAGATCTGGCCAAGTATGTGGCCACGAACTAAGCCAAGATCGAGATTCTATTTGGTTCTGGGCCGTGGCACTTGAGGCGCAAACTCGCAACTTGACCACACACTCGTGATGGGGCAGATGCTGATGATGATTGGAATGATGATGATGATGATGATGACTGCTGATGAACAAGCATAAAATTAACGACGAGCCCTGGAGTGCTGATTTTACCATCCCCGCCGAAAGCAGTTATAATTAAACAACAAATTCTAGAGCAATCCATGGCTGAAAGACAAGTGAAATCTAGAGAAGAGCTGGAATTAATTAAAGGCAAGCCCCTAAGCGAGAAGTGATATATCAAAATGGAAACGAATCATTCGCCTATAACCGAAATCTCTCTCGGCTAAGAAATCGATTGGTAAGTGGCACAGCGTGTGCAACTGCGTTAAAAACTTTTCTTATTTTGTGTTGTATTTATTTATTTTCCTCTCCTTTAATTTGTGGCGAAGCAGCAATTCGGAATCGCAACCAACTTATCACAATCACCGGTGTGTGCGTGTGACCTGTTAATTATGGTTGAGTAAAAGCGGTCAACACACATAGCTCCTCGATTCAAGTCCGTGTCCGTGAGAGAGGCTGCTGCCTGACACACAAAGCCGAGTTCTCAAGCCATTAAGTTGGCAATGCGTAGTTGGCGTTCCGTTCTGGCCAAATTATTACAAGCCACGAATTGGTATTTATGTTGGATTTAATGAGAGTTCAACTATTTAAAAAGAGTTGCTTTTAATTTCCTGTAACTGTTTACTAGCTGTTCCTAGATTATTTTTAGATTTCCTTCTGTTTATTTCTTGTTGTGCCAACTCACAGAGCTAATCCTGGCTATTCAACTAAATAAACTATTAACTGATTAAAATCAGAGAGCAAGGAAACCGAAACTAGTAATCAAGCCACAATTGCCGCAGCCTTCACTAAACTAGTGAACGCCTTCCCATTTAGAGAGTCCAGACTTATCCGGCGGACCTTTCAATTTCATTTAAAATACGATGGACAAACAGAGAGCCCAGCAATTAGGCCTAGACCCGAGCTGAGCCATGGCTGGAGCCGCAGCTTCCATCAATCAGAGCCAAAAGTAATCGCTTTGTGGTTGCGGGGCTCTGTAACTTAGGGATGTGTGCGGATGTCGTGAGTGGAACGAATGACTACTGTTTTTTAAGACAAGGGAAGCTTTTAAATTATTAAGATATATTTCTTTTACTGTTCCCATTTCAAGGGAGAGAATTAATGGAATTTTTTTAGTCTGTGCATGTATCTTGTATCTCATTTCTTCTCTATACCTCACGCTGCCATCTTCATGGGAGAACGAAACTCACCTTGCCATAGCTGTTTAGCGGTCCATTTACCCAGCGGTCTGCCTCGAGGCGTCCGCTGAAGAGGGCTCCGGTATTGGGATCGATGCGTTGCCATTCACGCACCTCGCGCTGAAAGGGGGATCTGGAGCCACTTCCAGTGGTGCCTACTCCTCCTCCTCCTGCCCCTCGGTTTGCCGCCTGCAGATGATGATGATGATGATGGTGATGGCTCTGACTGTGATTGTTTGTTGTGGCCACTTCCATGTTGGGCCGGGTAGCTGCAGCTGCTGGAGCTACTGGTGTGCGCTTTTAATTTGCACGCTCGATGCACTCGAGCTGCTTCTTTGCTTCGCTGTCTTCTCCTCCTCCTCCTCACAAGATCGGGAGGCTGCACTTCTTCTGCTGCCGGCTGCTCGCCTATTTCAAATTATTATTTATTGTTATTATGCTACCGTCTACGGCTGCTGCTCCGCTTCGCTCTGCTCGCTCTGTTCGCTTTTCGTTTTGGCTAAATTAATGGCAACTTTAATTTATTATCATAATAATAATTTTCTAGCTATTCTAGAGCCCGCTACTGTGTGCGCCTCCTTGGACACCACACCCCCTGGTATAATTTTCTTGGCTTTTCCTATACCCTCTACGCTTTGCTGGTTATTTTTGCTTTCACGGTCTAATTTGAGACGACTTCTCGGTATGCTTTTCTGTGTGCTGGGCTGTGCTGTGCTGTGGCTGGCCTGGAATGACAAGAGCAGAGTTGAAAGAAATTTCGTTAGTTAATTATGTTGCAAAGTGTGAAAATATATATATGCTATATGTGTTTGTCTAGGCCTGGTATATTTTTGCTGATGCGTGGCGGAAGCAAAAGTGCTTTTGAACTGGCTTTGAAGTCGCTCCCAAGCCGAAGCGGATTTCTAATTAAATTTGCGGCCAACGTCCAGCGGATATGAGACGGAGAGACAGGGAGACTGGGCAGAGAGTCTCGGATTCTTTGATTGTCAGCGGATGTCACAGTCTATTTCCGCCTCAGAACCCCGACACATGTGCTGTGTCCACTTGTTTCTCTTCTTTTTTTTCTCTCTCAGTTTTTTTTTAGTTTAATTTAATTTAATCTTCTGTTTCGCTATTATTTCAGGTAGTCGTCCGAAACTTTGCTTCTTCAATGCGTGTCTATTTTTTTTTTGTTTTATTTGACGCTTGTCGTCATATGTCAGAAACATCATTTGTAATTGTCAGAGTTATGCAAGCACTTCATTTATTTTGGGCCACAGTGGTTGGTCTTTCGTTTAAAGGTTAGAAACTTGAAGAGTTATTAGTTCAAATTAATGATTGGAATATTGGTTAATGTAGGAAATAAGCAGGGAAAGAGTGAAGCAACATTTATTATTAAGCAATGGTTTTGGGTTTGTGTTACGAAATCTAGAAAATTAATGTATTTGGTAACTTATTAGTTTATAGGTGGAGATCTCAGTGTTAATTTCCAACTAAACAGAAACATTTATCCACAAACAGCAACTAAGCTCGCAGTGGATCCCCAAATACTCTAAGCTTCATTACCAAAGAATGCCTTTCGACCCACTGTTGCACCCATTAAAGCTGTCCAAATAAGTGCCGGTCGGCATTAACACTGAAATGTCTGCCTTGTCTTGCGGCTCGGGAAAAATAAAACGTAAAAAGACAGCACTAAAAAATGAATTTAGCACAAGCCGGGAGACCCGAAGAGACCCCAAGTCCAAAGCAGACCAGCGGATGCAATACACACCCCCCTGGTGATCGACGCCCACAGAGCTGGGGAGAAAAGCAATTTTGCTGAATATTTTATGCCGACCGCTAAATAGTAACTGTTACTAAGTTTTCCGCAGCCAAGCTGCTCAGGCATTAACTTCCTCATATGCGAGGAGAGCAGCCGCCAGCAGCCAGCAGCCAGTGGAAACCCGTTTTCCCCGTTGAACTTGCACCAGTTTTATGTTTTTAGTTTTTGGTTTTTGGTTTCGGTTTTGGCTTTGGCTTCGGTTGAGTGTTTTAGCACTTTAGCTAGAAATAAAAGTGGCTCGCAAAATGGTTGGTGCACTCTTTATTTCCTCGGCACGCAGACTTACTCCACATTCACAAATTGGATTTGTATTTTGGACACGTTTTGCCGGTTTTGTGTCTGTGCCTGTGACTCTTTTTTTTTCTTATGTTTTTCTTTATTTTCTCTTGCACATCACAGTGTGTGCGCGCTAGTTGATTGCGTTAATTAAAAATTAATTAGCCGTAATTTAGTGTAATTAAGCGTTGGTATAAATTTAATGACATGGTAGAGGGCGCCGCTCGGGCTATGGAGGGTGAGCATTGCCCATTTATTTATGCCAACCTATCGCTTGATTTATACTTTTTCAGTGATTGTGGCCAAAAGGTTATGCTGATTTGGCAAATAAAAAAAAGAAACAAATTGAATGCATTATAGCCTGGGGGAGGAGGGAATTTAAATAATGAGGCGACAAAGCTTGTTGCTTAAGTTTTCTGATTGCCTACGTGGAGGGAGTTGAAGTATAAAATTTGTTTAACAATTTTGAAAGTTTTAAGTGCTCAATTTAGTTGTAATTTGAGATTCTATTTCTTAAATGGCTATTAAAATATACTCTTATTCTTTATAATATATGTATTATTGTCTTAAGATAAGTTTTAAAAAACGAACTAAAAATTTGCACAAGTTTGTTGCCTAAGTCTTTTGTTTTGGGCTTTAGTAAAAAAAGATTTTTAAAACAGTTTTAGGTTTATTTAAAATATTAATAAAAGATATTCAAATATAATTTAACTCTCTAAGGTATAGTTCCATAACTACTCTTCTTTATAGTTTTTTCCTATTTACAGACTCACGGAAAACTAACCACAAAAATACAATTTTCAACTTGAGTCGTTCAAGTCTACTTGGTGGCTTTAAAGCGGACCTTATTCGCCATAACAACAACAACCAGCGACGGTGAAGGTCAGTGCAATTATTATTATACATTTTTTGTTCACAGTTTGGCTGTCACCCAACCGCAGTAAGGAAATACCTATAACGGTTATTTCTGTAACAATAATTGTCCAAAACGAAAGTCATTTTTTCTGAGGAGGTTTTCTGTGGTTCAATTCCAGTTATTTACATATCCCATCGATGCGTAATTCGCCATCAAATTTGAGCTTGTATTTTCAAAGCATTTCGAGTGCTCGTATGTAGGTTAATCCCTCATCTTGGTTTTGTGTTACATTTTTTGTTCAAAACCCACAGCTTGATTGATTTGCCGTTTGTTTAAAAATAGTACATAAATGCGTGGGACTGGGAAAAAACATACACACAGTTGTTTATAAATCTGAAATACATATGTGAGAGAGATACAATATTTCAGTTAAATAGTTTCAGCAAAAGTGTGAACTTTATTGTGAAATTGCAACGCGTGCGCCGACCACGAAAATCGTGCAACAATTGACCGATATGCAAATCGTTCTTGTTATTTCAGAGACAGACCATGGGACAGACTGACAGGCAGCTCAAGAAATTTGCATAATTGGCTCGCATTCGCGTGTTTTCGTGTGTTCTAATTTGAATTTGATATGTGCGACACCAAAACAGAAGCAGCACGCTCCAAGTTACACACAAGACATGGGACTTGGACTTGGACAGCAAGTGTGAACATAAAAGTTGGCACAACGATAAATTGTGAGTTTTATTTGTATGCCAAATCGAAGTAACCAATTATTAATTGCAGCATAAGCTAAGCTTTACTTGAGTTCTTTAATATTAAAGTTTGTTGGGATTCATTGAACTGCTTTTGAGATTTAATTATTCGTGGCTTCTTTTCAGTTATTGTTCAATTAAATATTTCCTCCGTTGTTCTCGTGCTTTGCCATATATTATTTTCTTTGATTCTGGCTATTTTATAATTATTTATCTACCTTTTCCTTTCAACATTAATCTTTAACCTCATGACTTGTGTGTGTATCTCAATCTGGTTTTGATGTTTGGCTTAGCTTTTCAACAGAAAAAATCATATATATTTTTTTGCGTTGCTACAATTCAATTATGGGCACATGAAAAAAAAAATGTTGATTACCACAACAATTGAGCAGCAACGCCTCTATGTGTCTATTGATATATTTAACCATAAATATATCTATCTACATATGAAAGAAAACCACAATCGGGCCTGGCTTCCGTCATTTTATACTTGGGGCTGGGTTTTGGTACTTAAGCTCTCGTTCTTTACGATTGAATGTGGCAGTGGAAAATAATTCATTTTTAATATACATATATATATATTTGTTTTTAGATTTGTTAATTCGATGCTGATCTTGGCTGCCGTTTAGCAGCCGTTATTAGTCACACACGCAGAGGAAAAGTAATCTTGGTTTCTTTGTTTTGACTTCCGTGTGAGAGACAAATGCGCAAATCGCTTAATTATATAGTTGCTGGAATATTGTAACGAGTCGGGACTAATCAGCAGCACCCGCACTTGCTATTGCCTTAGAGGGCACACACGAGTGTGTATACTTAATTAGGCAAATGAGCCAATTGGCGGTAATAGTGTTGACATTTGTGAAGAACAGATATAGATATAGAAAATATGATTTGTAAATTATTATATGCTCTCTCTCTACAAAATTACATAATTGCTGTAGAGAGCTGTATTAGAGACAGGTTGCCCACCTCTAAGCCATTCACACTCTGCCCACGAAACAGGTAGTGGTTGCTGTACAGTGTATAGTTATATAGGCATAATGATAAATATACTTGTTCCGTCCAATGAAAATTGTAATTTTATGATTTCCTGCTGAGTAGCGCCCACAAGCAGATGTTGCCAGGGCAACAATTTTCCGCTATCTGCACTCTGGCAGTGCGTATGCGTAATATGCATATGCTGCGTATGCGTAATGTGCCATTTTATACCCATCTTGTGTAACATCTTTCCCCCCAGCTAATTTTGGGAAAGTTTTCAGTTTTTTGTTTGTTGACTTCTGCCCCGTTAGTTTTGACACTTGCACTGGCCTTTGATTGGGCTAAAAGACAATATTTAACTTTTTAATTAACAAGCTTAGCACTGTGAATCAGTGTTTGCTTTGTTTGAACAAAAGATATTTCTTTCAATAAAATCTTATTACATTTCTTGGTGAAATTTTGGAATGACATGAGTCACTAGACTTCAGTTCTTCGCATAAACTCTGTTCCTGGAAACCAAATAAATTGAGTTGCATGTGGCGGCGCCTGCAATTGTCAGACCACATTTGCAACTGGCCGCCCTCACAGCGGCGGTTCGCCCCGAAAGTGAAACAAGCCAATAAATAGCGCCAACATCCAGGGTTTATCAGACTTGAAAAATCAAACCGCAAATCGTATGCATAGGTCCCCTGGTCCGCCCTTCTTTTTCTCACTCCCACGTGCATTTCCAGCTTCAATGTGACAAAATAAATGAGCCGTTTGGCAATGCGAGCAGACAAAGCGAAAAAAGAGTGAAAAAAGCGAAACAAAATCAGGAACTGCATATTAAATGAAGCGTAACGAAAGAAAAAAACGACGACAGGAAAGAGGTTACCGCACAGGAGACCCAGGCAATGGGTTATTATATTTCGGGGAAACAGAGACGGGCCGCTGAAGGGCTTAAAGTTAATTACAAGCGACGCCTACAAGGGTAACGTCTGTGTGGCCTCTCGGCCTGCGGCTCACTTTTTATATATATATTAATTTTTTTTCGCTTAAGTGAAATACGAGCTGTTAACTTGATTTCGTATTTTTTGCGGAATTTTTCATGGCTCTGCGCTGAAGCATACTTTCAACATTGTTCAAAACTTTTACTTTTTTGTGTTTCAGTTTTTAGTTTTTTTTTTGTGCTGTAAGAAATTATGATTTACATAATAATTTGGCGCTATTTGCTGATTGATTTGTGCTGCTTGTCGCTCATTTCTTGTCGCTGACTAATCTCTAGCCTTGAACACCTCGCGACAAGCTCTGAGCGCGCGGATTTGTCGCCTTTGTCGTCTTTTGTCTGCGGCATTAATTGGCTTCGATTTTTTTTTTTTTGGCAAGAGAAGGTAAAGAAAAACATGCAAACTGTTGCCATAGATGCCGAAAAAGAAAGAGGAAACAATGGTAGAGTTTGAAAATTTGCATGTGAAGTTGGCGATGCCGCGATAAATTGACATGGGTGGTGTGCGAATTTTGTTCGCCGATCAAGATGGATGGAGCTTTTATTTACATAAATGGCATTGAACAAGGTGAAAGACTCCCGCTGGCGGGAACACCCACGGATATTAGAATTAATGTAGGAATAATAGGAGTGTGAGTTATATAGTTAAAAGGTTTATTTTAGAATTTAATGTATTTTTTTTGTATGGGAAACTTTTAAATAAATACCTTGATCTTTTTTGCATAAAATGCATTTAAGACCCTAATATCTAAACTCTAAAGTGTTTGAATTTTGAGTCGAAGTTAAAGTAAGTATTAAAGATGGCAGAAAATATAGATATTCCTACATTAAATGGATTTTTTAAGCGAAGGCCGATATACAAATCGAAAGAGAGAACCAACTTCTATGTCAATTTGAAGTATTATCACCATGTCGTACCTTTCCCCCACAGTAGCCTTGTTTTGCCCCCTAAAAAACAGAACTTTCATTCCCCAATTGTGGCTTTTCAATGTCATTACTGAAATTATATGGCCAAGTAGTATATGTATCTAAAGCACCCACGAAATACCAAAGACAAGACAACTTTCACCCACAAACAGCTGGCAGCAGCTGCCACCAGTTACAGATACAATTTGTTGCTACTGCTGCTGCTGTGAGAAATCTCAGACATTTCTCTCGATTTCAGTTCACTTTATTTTGCACCACTTTATGACACATTCTTCGGGGCCGCTTTTCTCAACTGTCAATACATACACAATGGGTGCCGTAGAAAGCAAAAGCGAACAGTACTTTTGGCAGTAGAATGGCATTGCTCTTGTGACCGTAATTATATGCAAGGTAAAGTACTTATTGCCGGAAGAAAGTCACAACAAAGGGGGGAAAAAAATGGAGAAAGATTTGTCAGGCGTGACAGCAATAATATGAGAAGAGCAGATAAAAATAAAAGCAATCTAGAGGGTTCTTTTGGGAAAACAATGAGTACTCCACATACACACAATGGGAAGGGGAAAGTGTAGAGCTCCGTCGGAATTCTGACTTGACTAATTTCATGCAACAGAAGCAGTTTATGGCCTATTAGATATGCAAATTGAACACGATTCGCAATCAGCCTTATCACATAAATTATTTAACAAGTCGCTGTTCCTCTCTATGCCCAACTTGGCCTGCCTTTGGTGTATTTTGTTTGCTCTGTCATTGCCATATATGTGAATGGTTGGTTGGTTGGTTTGGTTGTACAACAACTTATCTTATCTGCTCGGACCTTTTCTGATATTTTCAGTACTTGATGCCCGAGATGAGTACGTCATTGAACTTGACTTTGAAGGCGTTCCACTTTATAATACCATGTTTAGGTTTAGATCTTCAGCTTTTAGCTGCATCCCCGCCTGCGCGATGTGTACCGAACGTCATCCGGAGACGTTGGAATCACATCTGGCTGGTTTGAGGAAACCAGTTTCCCAAAGAGTCCAACTGATGGTCACTCACAGACTCACAGACTCAGACTCAGGTTAAAAATTAAACTTAATATTTTTCTTAGCTATATACTCGGCTGATCAGCAGCAGCTCATTGGCGTGTGGGGGCGTCAGACAGAACTGGGGGCAAAAAGTTTGCCCCGGCTCGCATCAATATGCTAATTAAAACTGGAAACTGGAAATCATCCAGCGACAAAGACAAATAAAATGTGATTTTTTTTGTTTGCGTCTCGTCATGAAATTTCCCCGTCGACCCAGTTAAGGGTGCCCCCTTCCCTATTGAGTCACAGTGATTTGGTTCTTTATTTTTGTTTTTACAACTTTCATGGGCTCATTTTAACAAGTTCGGTGCCTGAGTCTTTTGTTTTTTTGCTGAGAACTGAATGAAAAATCCTCCGAAATGACTTGTTAAAAAGCAAAAAACAAAAAACATTATAATTTGCCGTTAGCATTTTGGGTGAAATTACACAACTTAACGGTTAATTTCGTATAGTCTTTATTTTTTACTTTGCGTAATTTGTGGACAAAAAGATCAAGCAAACTGGCTGCACTTTTAATAAAAGAGAGAGAAATAAAAAACAGTAACAGAAACACACAGAAAAGCCGACGGAGCCAAATAAAAGACAAAACGGTCGAGCAATTCGTCAGTCTGACAGGCTTTTGACAGCTGAAATGCTTTTGAGGGAATTTCGCTTCGCTCTTTGTTCATTCTTTGTCTTGGCCGAAACGTAAAAAAGCAACAACAACGAACAAATATAATTTCAATTTTCATTATTTATTTATTTAGCTCTTGGACTTTGTTGTTTCACAGTTGCATGCGGAAATAATTCAGATAATCGATGACAAGGCAGCTACATTAATACGTTGCTGGAATAAAGTAACTGAGAATAAATAACAGAATAAAGTATACTTTAAATTAAATAAATCTTAGTTAAGTTTATAACCTTTTTTTTATAGGAATCACTGATCTTATAAGATCATTAAAACCACTTAATGCCTAGCTCCGATTCCACTCTTTCTCTCTTTTTTTTTTTGGCTAATTTCCATATTGATTGTTCATCACTCTGGTTGACTTTTTCGTCTCTTTTTTTTGGCTTTTTGCATATTCCCCGTTAAGTAATGAAACGTTGACCCGTAGAACTTGTTTGCCACAGAGCCGAGCCGATCCGATCTACGATTGAGAAAGGTTAGGTTGAACGGCGACTTGAACTCCAATGGATTTCTGATGGATGTCAGTCAATGAACGAAAGCTTAAGATCGGATTTCCAAGAGTTCTATCACAATCCCGTTGCGTGGGCGATGACAAACTTTTTCGGGGCACACACGTGTGTCCCAAACCCCTTAGAGATCAAACGAGAAAAAAAAATTGAATTTTTTATGTGCGAGCATGTCGCCAAATTGCGTCATTCAGATCATTCCGCATGGGTTGCCACACGCAGGCCATAAAACTGCAGTTTATAGGTCTGTGTGACTGGACGGGAACCCCTACAGCATAGGGAAAACTATATCTAGAAGAACTGGAGCTTGAGCTACTATACCATACCAATGATGGACCCAAGAACTGCATGGAATTGTTAGAGCTGAATACTCCTTTATAGTAATTCCAGTTCTTTGGGCCAAAAACAATGCCAGTACACATACCAAATAGATTGTGATTCAGCCATTTGATTAGCGCTGACACTTTGCCCATAAATAACCAGGTAAAACATGTGCCCCCAAAGGCATAGCTGCCGTAGGACCATAGGACTCTGAGTCCGAGGAGTCCAATGCGCCCCTGACACGCAAAAGTACTTAACAATGACCAAAGTGTACTTAAAAGGCTAAAAATGGTCAATACTGCAAGCGACAAACTTGAAATGGCAGAAAACAGACAGCAGCCAGCACAACAGGCCAACTAACAAGCTCCCAAGCCTCTTAGTAGCCTTTCTGGCCAGAAGACAAAAGGATGCCTCCTCCCCACCTTTACTTTTTTTTTCTGCTCGAAAACTCAGCTGCTTAGAATCATCGGCAGCCACCAGCAGGAAATGGGCTTCAGCTCCTTTTAAAGCTAACCAAGGCCTTAAACAAACAGCCATTGGGACTTGGATTCGGACTTGGACTCAAACTTGCTTCTTGCTCAGAATAGAATCCATGGTTGAGGAGGAGGAGTAGGCCGATTCCTCCTAAGTGCTGCAGCTTGTTAGGGCCAAAAACTCCCCGCCTGTTATAGCCATCTCTAGCCTTCTCTGTCTCGCTGTGTGAGAAATCATTTCAAGGTGTCTTCGGAATGATCAGATTGCTTAGCTTTCAAAGGGGTATATAAGTTAGGAGTTTATTTGTAATATATTAGAAACCTAGTTATATAAGAAAATACCCTTTTAGTGTGATCTTGACTAACTAGTCTCCAAAAAGTATTTTCAACACCAAAATTATAGATTTCAAATACCCAAAACTGGGTTACCTTTATCCCCAAGCCCCATGTACCCCCACTAAAACTTTTCCAGGGCATCAATTTACCCAAACCCTCAACGGAATCGCTTCAAAGTCTATTTCTTTCCTGTTGCCTTTACCTTCTTGAGCTGCTGCTGCTGCGTTGCTTGGTTCCTTTTGTGGTTGTCTTTAAAAATAGTTTATCGCCCGATCGCGCATTTATTTCGTTTGTCTCTGTCGAAGTGTTGCCCTAACCCAGGTCCCTTCTCCTCGCTCCCTCGAGGCCCCCTGCAGATGCCAAAGTTAGTGCTGTCAAGATAGCAAAAAGGAAATCAATGCAGCGGCAGCAGCAGCAGCTTGTTTGGCGGGGCACCAAGGGCCCAGCTTTGCTGTGTGAGCTACATGATAAATGCAACAATACTGCATACAACAGGCAACAGCTGTGCCAACAGGCAAAGTGTCCAAGAAACAGGAAATGAAAACCGGGGTCCCTCCTCCTGCAATCCCCTTTTTGGCCAAGAAAAACTGCAAGCGGAAAAAAGATTCTAAATTGGTGATTAACACGACGGCGGCTTACAAAAGTCATCGAGTGCGAAATATTACTTTCGGACTTTTGAACATAATGAGATGGTTTTGTGCAATGCTTTTGGCCAGTACTGGCTTTTAAAAGGCAAAACTGGTAAGACGATGACTTTAAGGTTTTCCCTGAGACTTCCTTTTGGTCAAGTATTTCACAGAAAAATAATATAAAATTGTTGTAACAAGTTTGGGGGAGTTTTATGAATACTAAACTTTAAGAGGTTGGAATTATGAAATTTAAATACTAAAATAAATGGGAGGATCAATAATAATTGATATGACAAATCAAAATTGTATTATGTTGTAAAATTATTATTAAACAAATTATATTATATTATTTAAAATTATTCTTATAAAAATTAAATACAAGGTGTGATTTACAGAGAACAAATTCCCATAAAGATGGTCAAAAATTTAAGTAAAAACTTAAGTAATACTTAGTTAAAGTAAAGAGGTTCCTGACTTAAAAAAACTTTTTAACTCCATTAACATGTATGGGAAGGGTGTTGTCTTCATAAATATTATTTTTTAGCTTTATTGCTTGCTATTCTGATTTTCTATCTTTTCCAATTATTTAATTTAATTGTAAACACCACCGTCAAGAACCTGCTATGATTCAGCTGTATTAAAATCTTGTTAGGCGACGAAAACTATAACCTTTTTCTGGGAAATCTTCTGTCGTAATCTGGGCACTCCAACTCCGCTATGTGGGACCTTTTGCAAACACATCTTCTTTTATTGAAACTTTCGCCTTGGTCGATTTATCACCTTAGACAACACTCAATCACACCGCATCACGTCTGTCTTCAAATAAGAGCGCCTGGCATAAAAGATTCAATCCGCACGGAGACCTAATGATTTTCAAAATGTTCACTTTGTGCAGCTTTGTGCCATTTCTCCTAACAATTAAATCATACAGCGCAAAAAAATTAATTATGACAAATGGCAAAACGAAAACTTTTCATTTCAACAGAGCCGCAAAATAAAAATACCAAAACGAGAGCAATAATCAATAATCGATACAAAAGTAAGTTGTTGAGGAAAAGTAAGCAGCGAAACGGAAAAGTGAAAGCCACCAGAGCACAGAATGAAGTTGAAGAGAGTTTAAGGAAATTATGTTCGTTGCTTGGAGTGTCTGGCACAACCGCAAGATATATGAAAATTATATCGCGGTTCCGCATTTGGTATTGAGTAACCAAAAACGCTGCAGCCAGTGCCAGTGCCAGTGCAGCCTTATGAGTGTCTCAGCCAATACCCCCGCTGTTGCCAACATGAATGATAACCCAACCTGCTGCTGTTGTTTGCCGTTTGAACTCATTAAAAAAGCTGACCAAACAAGCCATAAATAATAATGTATAGACTGAGAAAGAGAGAAACGCCTATGGGGTATATTACCCCCGCTGTACAAAGTCAATTAATTTTCAGGGTCAACCCGAAAATAGATAAACAGAAATTGCTTATTTCCTCCTCACCCAGTTATCGCACAAAAGCCATTTCTGTCTTTAATTCTAGGTCAGCGGCGACCTTCACGTGTGCGCCGACACAAATTTGCATATCGCACCATATATAAGCACTGTTATATAATATAATGCCACCCAATTAGCCCGCATTATTAAGTTTCAACTTGAACTTTTCCAAAGACCTAAGAAATGTAAACAACTTGGTGGCCGGCGCCAGAGGAAATTGAGCTATCAAAAAACGCTCAAAATGTCGCTATGAAAAAGAAAAAAAACGGTTAGGTTTTTATTTTCTTGTGAGTTTTCCTGTTTGTTACAACATTCTTAAGGTCAACTTAAATGGTATTTTTAATTTGCCGGGTGAGAGAGAATATTGTTTAGAAATTTGTATAAGGGGTTCAAAATTAAAGATTTCGAATTATTTGTTTTTATAATTTATTCTAAAATCTTTTTTCATGTTGTTTAGATTGTACCTAATACTTATTTTTGCTTAATTGAATATTTATTTTCTTCAAATTCTACCAAAATAAATAAATTGTTTATTATTTTCTACGCGTGCGGCATGCAATTTGTCAAGTTTCATTAAATTATCTTTTTAGTAATTAAAGACAAGCTTTGGCCATTATAAACAAACGTTGGCTCCCATCCAACTATAAATTTATTAAACATATTCTGGCTGATTAACTGCTAGTGCTTATGGCTAATTAAAACATTAAGTGATCAACAGCAAAGCTAATTAAATTGAACAAACAATTGTGGAGTCGAGCTACTACCATAAATGTGGGTTAGCAGGCAGGAAAAAAACTCCGATATAAAGCGTCAGAGTTTCCCATTTAGAAATCGTGTAAAAGTTAATTGCGATTGGCTATCAAAGTTAATTGAAAAAAATTGTATCTGTCTGCCGTCAGTTTTCCCGCAACTCGGACAGAAAGTGCAAGTGTGAAATGCATCGAGAAAAGGTAATACAAAAAAATAATGGAAAACGAAACAACATTTACATTAGATCACCGCAAGCACAATCTCGTTTATCTGTTACGCATTGTAAAACCATTTTCATTGCCATATCTTCAACATTTTGCAAGCCAATCAGTTCAAGAGCGTGAAAAACGTTCACAAATATTGGGAAAAAACGCCGCTTCAGAGGAACGGGCAAGAAATAATAAATAAAATAATTGCTTGGCTCCATGGGATAAGCAACGACGTACAAATTAAAACCATGAAAAACAAGTCATAAACGAAATAGCAAAATAACATCAGCTTAAACTAAGACAGCAACAATAAAATGGGGGGAAAAAAAATGTTACAAATTTTCTGGTCGCTGAGATTGCGCAGTCAAAGACCTTCATGCTCGTAATTGGCGGCACCACACTTAAGACCAGGCCCGAAAATCCCCTCGAAAAATCAGAAAAAAGCAAGCAGCAAAAGAAAAGAGAGCCAAAAGGTGACGTCCCCCCTTGAACAACAGAATATCGTGAACATAATTTATGCAAGCCAAAAAAAATAAATAAACAAAAAGCTAAGCCAGCGACAGGAGCCAAGTCAGGATTGAACCGAACTGAACCGAATTGAACCCTCTCAACTAATGCGATTTAATATGGCCTCCCTGCATCCATACGATAGCCACAAGAAGTTAAGTTAACCCCCAGATCGGAGCAAATATGCTCCACGAGCTGCGGAAAAATTGAAGACAAGACAATGGGCCAGAGTTTGATGTCCGCCAAATGGTATCCAATGAGTGATTTTTTTAGCCAGAGGTATTAGGTATCGTTAGGCTTTTATAGTTTAATGATCATCACTTCTAGAGGCTTTACAGAGTCATGGAATATATTTGGTAAGAATTTAAGTAACTTGAAAGAGTTAATTTCTTAAGTGAAACCGTTGAAAATTACTTACAGATCATAGAGTTCAGAGTGTATCACTTTATAATTAATATTATATTTTATTTTTATTTTTCATCAGATTTTGTTTACATGTTATTAAATTAATCTGTTGAATATCTTTTACAGATCTTTTTCAGAGTGTATCATTATATAATTAATTTTATATTTTAATTATTGTAAAAAGATTTTGTTAACATTTCTACAAGTAATTTAAAAGGATTTTGTAGCAATTGCAACTCTATAAAACCGTTTAAATATGCCAGAGTTCTGTTACAATTTTTATTTCAAGAAGATTTTCTTTTTCCTGGTCCTAATCTGTAATCTTTTAAATTTAAATTCAATTTTAATTTACTAAAATATTCAAGTCATGAAAGTTCAAGTTTAAATATTTAATAGTCTTGTTTTCTCTTCTCCTTCACGTAATTGATATGTCTTACACCCCGCGTACTCTGCTGGCCTTTTCAAGGGTATCGCCTAGTCTTTTATACTCTTTGGCTCTCATTTTGTTCCACCTCACTTTAGAGCCGCAGTAATTGTTTGCAATTATTACAATTCGCAAGCAGCTTTTGGCGTTGGCTTTGCCTTTGGCTTTGGTTACGGCCCAGCGGGTGGCGGTGGTTGGCCAGCCAGCCAGCCGGCTTGTCCACTCCCCCAGATCCTCCCGCGAAAACCCGGACGGAGTGCCTGGATTTTCTCCACATTAAAAGTTTGCTGCTTTTTTTTTTGTCTGTCTGTCTGTCGGTCTGTTGATTCCGCGGAATGACGTCAATAAACACATTTCGGCTTTTTGTTCGCTGTCATTTGGCTCTGGTTTCTGGTTTTAGTTGAAGTTTTATATACATTTTCTTTTTTTTGTGCCTCCTTTTGGTTTATGACACTATATGCCGCCGCGTTGATAATTGTCATGTGGCATTGCCTGCTGCTGGCTGCCGCTTGTCATCAATCCTGAGCGTTGATCGCTCTGAGGCGACTGTAAACTAAGAGTTTTTTGTGTGACTCTTGGTAAGCGGCTTTGATTTGTTTGGTTCAATGACACACACACACACACTACACTCAGTGCTGGTGGGGTGCCGATTTGATAGCTCATTTAAATCGTACCAAACGGCAGGGGGAAGGAGGAGGGGTGACAGGTGACGAGCGCAGACATTTGGTTATTTTAGACGATTTACCTGGGTAACTTTCACTGGGATCAGAGTGATGGCATTTACTGCATTTGGATAAAGAGATTAATTGTATATGCATTCGCCGCAATGCAATCTTTTCCAAGTTTGTGTCCTAAGTCTTTCGTTTCGACTGGCTGCCTGGGAAAACAATTCGTTGATGGCTCAGTTAAGGCTTTTGGCATTTTAATGCGATTAACACTTACAAGGTTATTGGCATTTCAAAAATGGAAAAGAGAAGATTTAAGTATTTGGTTGTTAATTAATTTGCATATTATTTTTGTAAGGAGAAATCAGAGAAATTATAAGACAAGAAAGCGTAATAAAATACTCGCTGAAAGTGAAGAAAATGAGTACCTAAATACACATTTTAGATACAATAAATTAATACATTGACTATACTGACTACAAATTGAAAGAATTCGTATGGAAATACAACTATTTATCACATTGTCTCATTTTACGATCAGCTTAAAAAGCCATTTCGATACTCAACCGATACCCCAATAAATTCTAATCACAATTTCCTCAGACCCTCCCCAATCTGTCCGCACTTCCACAGTAAATTATTTTATGACTCAATGGAAAATTTGCATTTTTTATGAACACAAAAAACAATGCCGGCACCCACTACAGTTCCCCCCTACCTCGGCAACACAAAACCGCTGTCCATTATGCATATCGAATGATGCTATTAAATGTTTAATTGCCAGAGCATTGCCTAACTCCGATGTTGGATAGGCATGCATCCATTTCGAACTCTCAACAAATTAGTGGCATTTTCCTCATTTGCATTTCTGCTTATGCAGATGCCGACTCTCCTCGACTTTTCGCAATGTCCAAGAGACCGCGAACAAAGAGCCTAATTGAAGGTAATTTAAATTGATTAAACATGTCTCTAGGTTGGGCCTCCGCTCCACACTCCACACTCCAATGGATCGTGGTGGCTGGGCCGTCTGTCTGTCTTGCGGAGGTGTTTGTTTGCTGCAGTTTTTGGCTGCTCAATGATTTGGCATTGTCTTCGGAAAAAATATAAAAAATTAAAAAATGAATCGAGAAAAAATAGTGTCGTGTGGGCTGCCAGTTGCCAGTTGTGATGGGTGGGTCACCACCACCACCACCACCACTCCGGCACTCGACACCGTGTGTGGGGTTCTGTTGTGTGTTAAATATGGTAGCATGTTTTGAGGTGTTTATGGTTTAATTAAGGCTGCCTATGATGAAAAATGAAAGGACAGCCAGAGAGTATTTTTAAAATAACATCAAGAAGGCTGAGCTGAGCTCATCGTTGCCAGAAGCAGACCTTGTGCCAGGCTTTAAATATCCAACTTTTCTATGAATCACAACATGGCGGCATCTTGTACGAACCCAAAAAATAGAATTAATGCCAAAAGATAAATATATTTTTGCGCGAAATGCAAACGAATTGCAAACGACCTGGCAAAGTTCATTGGAAACATTAGCTAGAAAATGATTTATAAAGAATTTTATTTCTGCGTCGGCCATAAAAGGCAAAGCTAACAATTATGACTTTGAAATGTTTTTGTTTTCGTTTTGTTTGGTTTGTCATTTCGCTTGATTTTCTGTCTTTCCAACAAAAATATTTTGACACAACAATAGGAACACATTTCGGTGTCAAAAATCGAATTAAAATTTATTGAAATACAAAAATAAAACATTTTTTTGGGCAGCTGCTGCATTAAACCTTATCTGGGCAAAAAGGGTGTGCAAAATAAAGTGTCAGCCCCGATTGCGGCATACACAATGAAGCGTATGTGAAAGGCCCGACTAATTTGAATTCTTTTCATTATGGATTTTGAAAGATTTTTGCGAAATATCTTGGCGTATTCAGGGGGATTTTCGTGTGATGATTGCCTTGTGTGCAGATTATTTATGATATTTGTGTCTGTAAAGTCGGTATCCTTTTGTTGACAAATATAAAGCATAACTTCAGCCTAATCAAAAAGTATCTTGCTGTGGTGTTGAAATGGTCTTAATGTCAACCTCCACGAGCTGCCACAAGCAACTCAAGTTCTAACTCTGACATTCAGCTCGACCGATAAAGGCGCGTGCCCACGAAAAAATAATGGTATAGGTAAAGAAATCAAGTATTATCGTGGCGTATTTTTTTTGACGAGGTAATGCAATATGCCATAAGCTCGGAGTTCCGCACCCAGTTTTCCGTTTCAATATCTCTCCGGAGGTGACAATTGGGGCCAACACCTTTTGGTAATTTGCACTAATGCATGCCACAAGCTCTAATGCGACATTTGTCGTCCGCAAAACCATTCGATATAGACATAAATATAGCCATAAGTCGGTTAACTTAAAAGGATTTCATATTGACCACAACAAATACGCAAAATAAAAATTCAAATTCAAGGCATATGGACTGGACATTCTGATGACTAATCCGTCAAAATGTGAACTCATGCTCAGCACTAGAATCATTGAACTTTATTTTATACGTTCAGGGTTTGAATGAGTGAGTTTGGGTTGAATGAGTGCCCATAAAATTTGTAGTACTCTAAATATCATATCAGTTAATTTGCAGACCAAATAATTAGCTGAGAAAATAACTCTTTGAATTTGGACAAAGAAAAAGCATAACGAATATTCTCTTCTATTGTTAGGAGGGCCTTAAAATGGAGCATGGAGAAATGGGATTTGAAAATCATAATTATAATTATGAGAATGGTTTCTAGGTATAAAAGAGAATGTAAAACTTTTTTTTATCTGGTGCTCAATTGCTTGTTAGTTTTGAATGCATTAAGAAAAAGTCAAGAAAGAGTTCAGAAAAATAGTGTTTTAGTCAATGACCTCAACAGAGAGATTTAAATATTTTTCAGAGCGATATTCCTAATAAAATTTTACTAATATTTTAAATATTTACAAGGTATTTAGAATTTTAAGTTATTGTATGGCTTCCTGTCAATGCAGATTAGTAGCTTATACGACAGTCTAGGAAATGTATTACAAATGTTATCTTTAAAAATGATTTAAAATATTTTAAACATTTATTAATTAAGCTACATACTTCTGAACAATTTAAGACACTCTTTGTTACATTGGAAATACCTGTTTATTTTCGAATTTCTGTTCAGTCATCTAGTTAATCTTTCATATATCAGAATACACACACTTCCTGACCAATTTATTGCATCATCGACTTTATCTAGACAGTCATTAGTATTTTGTATACAATTTGTCTGCCGCTCAGCTCCTCTCACCTAATTTTTTTCGACTATTTTGGCGACTCTGTGTCGATGCGATGCCTAGTAAATTTTTTAACAATTTATGGCTCGGAGCGACCAAAAGTTCATTGGAAATAAATCAAAATGAGACGAATTGCACGTACCTGTTGGCGGCTAGTCGGAGAGCGTTGATATCTCTTTTTATTTTGTCCCACTGAAGGCGTTTTAGCTTATATTTTATTTAACTTTATTTTCATTATATTCTGGTCCGGCAGCGGCAGCAGCAACAAATATATGCACTGGCGATTGGCATCAATGTCGCTTGGCCGCTTTTTTTTACCCCAGCAGCACACGTACGCACACACACACAGCAGTACACACACAGAGAGAGGCACACGGACAAGGGGCTCAATGAATCAATGGCAATTCCACAAAAAAACGCGTGGTTTACGGCAATTTTTGCTTTAAGTTTTAATATTTTTTTACTCAATAAATACAAAGAAACGCGTAGTCAGCCAGGCAAAAATAATTGAAAATGTTTTAATATAAATTTGAGATTTCAATGATCTTTTTTTTGTGGTATCCCAATGGCCAGTGGGCGACTGTCCGAGTGTAACAGCTGTTGGGGCAGCTCTGGGCAGGTGGAAAACAGGCGAAGGGGAACAGGCGGACCTGACGGAGCGTTTGAAAGGGGGGGCCAGCCCGCAAAAAGGTTTTCCCTTTTTCCGGACTTTTCCTTTTGTCTCTCAGATCTTTCACTTTCTTTGCAATTGTTTTGTCGGACGAGCTCAGTGGTTTTGAACTCGCTCGTCTTGCACTTCGCACTCAACGCTTGGCCGCGCACTCATGCAGTCCCTCTGAAATGTTTGCTCTTGTTTTTATTTAAATACTTTTATTTTTATTTGTATATCTTTTTTTAGGCACCGTGTGGTAGGTAGAGTCTACTCGCGGTGGCTTGCTATTCGTTTGCAACTCGTTTTATTTAACTCGCGACCAGAAGCCGAACCGTCTGTCTTGCACGCCAACGCTGTACTAAAAGAGTTTCGCGCTCGTTCGGCCATTAAATACCTGGCGACGACACCTGGCTCTAGTCTGGGGTCTCTCTGTGAGCCCCTGGATGATGTCAGCGCACTAAGGAGAGCTGCGAGATACTCGCACAAAAACTTTGAGATACAAGATACTCAACGATGCGCGATCTTGGTCGAAAGAGAAACTAACCGGAGCCGCTCTTCGGGCTAAAAAGTTTAATAAATGAATTTATTATGACTTACAATGACCATACCTACACACTCGGTGTTTAAGTCATTGTAATAAATATTGATTTATGGTGGTGCACCCTCTCAATAAGGAGCTGCAAATTATAAATGTTAATAACAATTAAATGCTTGCAAATGAAGTCACTGCATGTCCTGCACTGAACCCCTTGTAAAGACTGCAAAACTCAAGATACTATTTTATTATTTAACATTGTACTTAGGAAAATGTTGTTGTATATTATTTTAAATTTATTTTAGAGACCAGGCAACCCTACTCTGGGCTCTCTTACCAAAGCGCTCTTGGAAACCGGCTTTGTTTACGTGCCAGGTTTGCTCTTTAACCGGCTTTTTCCTACGAGAACGTAACAATACAACGTAACACTTCGAGTGTGTGCCATTGAACCAAACTTTATGGATCTCGCACTGAAGTTGGGTCTTATTTAAATTGGCATTCATTTTTTTACAGGTGTCTACATGAGGCATTTATTACCTTCAAGCAAGGCAACGCAAGGCAAGGCAAAAAAAAGGTGTCATTGATGCTACTCTCTCGGTGAGCTAATGAAGCCATTAATTAGAACAGCACACACTTTCGATGCCTCAATGCTGAGCGTTGCAACGTGGGACGGGCCCAATGCAGTCTAGACCGATTACTACCCTACCTACAGCACGCACATACCAGTTGGACCAGTGCATAGGGGGTTTGGGTTTGGGTTTGGGATTGGGCTGGGGATCGGATTGTATGGGGTGGAGGGGAAGCCTGCCCCCAGATGATATGCATGTCAAGTTCAGATGCGGCACACGTAAGGTCTTGCCACGCACTCGGGCATGAAGATCGAACGCAGGCAGCAGCAAGATCTGGTCATGAGAGTCTGGAGAATGAACGAACTCGGTTGAAGCCCTTCGGTGGGTGGCTGCACACAGAGAAAAATTATGAACATAACAAGCCATTAATCATTGCTATTTTTAGATCATAAAGGAGTCTAAATTAAACATTTTAAATTACTTAAAATTTAATTTTCAGCTGTAACTATTTGTTTAAGTTTTATTTTTTAATATATTTTTATTACTGTGCACCCGAGAGGCTACTGCTGGCAGCCCGGTCTTAGCCATGGCTTTCGCTACACGCGCCACTTGACCCTCTCGGGGTCGAGCAGTTCAAAAACGTGGCTCTGGCTGCCGCATTCGCAATGCAATTGAAATTGGTTTCGGATTTGGAGCTGGATTTGGAGTTGGAGTTGGACCTGGACCTGGATCTGGGGTGGGCATTCGGTTGGCGAATTAGTTGCACTCTCGTTCGGTAGGAAGCATGGCCAACTGTTGTCACGCCGTTCTCAGCGCTCTCTATCACCAGAGGGGTTTTTCGGTTTGGTTTTTATTTTATTTTTTATTTCTCCTTCTGCTAACAAATTTTTGGACAAATCGCATTTGAAAGTTATGGCACGAGTTGTGGGCTGTCGTCGCGGGGCCAACAAATTGGACTTTGAAGTGTTATTTTTTCCTATTTTTTAGGGATTTTTTTAGTGAGTTATATTGAGATAAACGGATCAAAATTTCCTTCTGATTAACCATTTCTATGTTCAAAACAATAAAGACCTTGAATAAACATTTTCTATATATTTTTCTCACTACAAAATAATCGTATATAAAATTACTAAAGCCCAAGTTCAAATGCCAACAACTTGCCAAAAAAATCAAACAACTATACAACATTGGAACTTCACACATTAATGCACCAACTAATGGGCACAAAATGGGCGTGACCCTATCTATCAGTCCATCATTGGATCCACCACGTGCCACACGCAGACATAATATAAATATAAATAAAAATTAAAAATTTACGTATAATAAAACCCAAAAAATATTCCACAAAAAAGTAAAGGCAAGCAAGTATTTTTGTGTGTTTACCTGGGTGCTTCCTCAAACAAATTGTGGTACGTGTTTTTGACAATCTTCCTGAATTTGACTAGACGGTGCATGCTTGACTAATTACCAAACAAAAAACCGAAAAAAGTACAACAAAAAGCCAAGACTTTATGAAATTAAATATTTGAATACACTTTGAAGAAGTTAAAACCGATAAGTTCCATAAAATCTTTGAATTTGAATTGTTTGTGTTTCAAAAAACTCATTTCAATTAATTATGTTTTACACCTTATTTTTCTTTAATTATTTATTATTAATTTATAAAATACAAAATATAACCTTAACTTATTCTTTATTACTTTATTTTTTTCGCATTTTATCGTTTAACATTTTAATCTTAAAACATATTTCTTAGAGCCACTTATATAACTCGAGTCTTTAAATCGCAATACCTCTTAACAAGGGTATAAGACACAGAAAATGTTTAATTAGCCGAAAAGCATGAAGAAGAGGTTTTTGTCGAGATTCGTATTTATATTTATGTATTTTGGCTTGAGAGACACGCCCTGGTAATAGGCAAAGGTTCAACTGTTGACGTTGGCCTGTGGCTTCCGGTGCCGCCACTTAGGCAGGTGAGCCAGCTGTTTTTGAGGTGTTAACTCCGGGAAGTGTCTGATAATACATTAATTGCAATATTTTCCTTAGTTTTCCATTACATTATTTACAATATTTTTCTGGTTTTTTATTAGCAAAAAGGGCTTGGAAAAGTACTCACATAAAATATATTATCAAACAAGATAGAGCTAGCATCCAAAAGAGTTAGTCTTTCTTTTAAAATATACATTTATTAAAGTTGTTTTTGCTTAAGTAAACTATTAATTTAATTTTTATATAATAACTGGAACACTGCTCTGTTACACTCCCCAACATGAGGTTATGTCAGCATACCGATGTCCGACAAGTGTTTCGAGTCTGGTGCGATTTTATGTTTGATTTACGTCTCAATTTGCATTTGCCAAAGTTATGTACGTGCCCTTTTTGTCAAATAAATAAAAACATAAAAAAGGAGTAAAAATCGTGTATTTATGAGACATTTATGGTGGGAATATGTTTTGAATATTTAATTAGATATTGGCTCTTTGGCCACGCGCTAGTTTTGGCCAATATTGGGAGTGTGGGCTGATGGCATTATGATTTTGTTGACAATGCAAGATCATTGTTTTAGCAAAAGACTGCAGATGAAAGCCTTGAATTTAAAAGCAAATTTATGTGTTTACTGATTAAGAAATTATAACTAAATATCAAATTATATTAAATTGTATTATTATAAAAAAATATAATAGAAATAACTACTCAACAACTGCAACTTGGTTCCACAAAATTGAGTCATATATTGTGCTATGTTTCTGCCAAAAACTATTTGCCAAAAAATACATTTTGGCTTGTACCTGGCTTGGCTCACGATTAGCCCCCGTAAACTCTGACCCCGGCCAATCAGTGTTCATCTCCTGTACTTGATGTGTGTGGCATGCCCCACAAGCCTGCCTAGCTCGGTGTTCCAGACGCCGTCTCCATGTTCCAAGCTCACATGCTCTATAAGTAAATACTTAGTTGCACACATAACACTTTGCTGACCCAATTCAAGAGTCGAGAGGCGAGAGTGCGCCTGGGCTCTGAACCTTTTAAAGAGCTATTACATGTTGCAGCCAAAAAGATTAAACGGTGCCCCAACAACAGCAAATGCCACAATCCCGAGCTGGGCTTAAAAATATTGCGTTGTCTCCGGCTGACTGACAAGACAGAAGTCGACTCTTTGCAGATTGAAAAGAGCGCAGCGTGAAGATTATATAAATTTAAAGGGGGCAACCTGGAAAAGGTACGGCTAAATTAGTTTTGTAATTTAATAGAGGCCCTAATACCGTGCCAAGGAATTATTTATATTTCCCCGATAAACAAGCTCATAATGTTAGCTTGTACATTTTTAGGTATAAATGCCAAAAATCTACAAACTATGCAGAATTGAAAGTGGAACCACTTCCTTCCTGCGCCTCAAGATCAGATGTACCTCCACATTTTTTAGTGATCGCTTAATTAACTGACCCTGCTGATATTTGATATTTCCTACGGACCAGCGTCTAAGACCAAGCCAAAGGTGATGCGATAAAGATCTCCAAGCCTTATGGAAAATGTCTTAAAGATGCTACCAACAAGCTAGCCAAGAAACGTCAAATAGTTTAGGCCATATAGAGCTAAACTAATTGGCTTCCTGGCCAACCGAAATGGCAAAGACCACATCTGCGGCTAAATAAACAATTTAATTATAAATAAATAATTAAATAAATGCCTCGACACGGACAGTCAATTTACATCGAATGTAAATGTTTATGTTCTGTTCTAAAGTCGGTTCTTCCAAAGTCTATAAATAAAATTCATATAAATCATTCAGTCAAATGATTTTGGACAAGTTCAAGTTTTTTGTTTGAACAGAGAAGAGCAAGATATATATTTATAAGCGAATACAGTGCGAGTCATAGGCAGAGTCTGCCCAGGAATTAATTCTTATTAAAGCCTTGTTTAATAAGAGTGCCTTATGGCTTTGGTTGAAACTGTAGATTCGGTTAGGCTGCCAGCGGATCGATCTGCCTTATATGGCAACTGGACCATGTGGCAAAACTGAATATCAATTCGAATCTCAAACTGTTCAAGTATTTTCTCAGTCTGAGACTGAGTCTGAGTCTGACTGAGACCCACGCGTGTTAATTACAAATTGTTTGCTGTGCCTGTCGCTGAGCAGTCGTTGTGGTTCTTACCTTTGTGGGCATTATTTTGTAGTATACTTTGTATTTTTAATTTTATTTATTTTTTTTAATTTTATTCTTCTCCATAGTTTGAGGCGCGCAACTTGTGTCACATTTAGACGCAACGTATTTATCATGTCAGCATTTAATCAAAGGAATTTTATAATTTTATGCCAGTTACAAGAGGGTTGGCTGTAAAGTTTTTGGATTGAATACGATTTTGGTGATTTATACAATTTAAAAGTTTATACAAATATCCAATAAACTGAAGTATAGTTTGTATTTCTCTCTCTCGTTTTCCTCGTTTTCTTTGGTGGACCACAAACCTTTCGCAATGTTTCTTCATCTTTAGTGACTGCAGCATGCCATAAAGTCTGTTACAGTCTGTTTTCCAGTCAGCAAGTTATTCATTAGGTCGCCGTAAATGGTCAGCAAAAAATACTTTAGTTGTTAAATGGTTAAATGCGAATTTCTTGTTTTTCCAAGCCACCAACAAAGAAGGGAGAGGTGAGCTTTATTGTGTCATGATCTAATCAAAAAGCGATAAAGTACATGCTGAAATGGATCACTGAGGAGGTTTCTCTCTTGGTTATATCTTTGATTTTGTACTGAAAACAATTTGAAAGCATAAAAATATCCTTAAGCCTAAGCAGTTTCTTTGCCCCTTATATATATCCACCATATATATTTCCCAGTCTCATTTCATTTCGGTTACACAATCCAATTAAGTTGTGAAAATAGTGAGTTTTAAGGCATTATTAAATGTAACCCACCGAACGGCATTGTAGATAATTAAGCACTGTTAATTGCAAAGAGTTTTGGGTAGAGAGCCTCCGGGCGCCAAAGTGGGCGTTTCTGCCCCCTTAAAGGTACAGTGAACACCTCTTTGGCTCGGTTTTCGCGTTACCCAATGACGGGTAGCTGTTACAATTGCGCACTTCATTTGTGCCACGGGTCTTGGAGGCTGTTTCACCTACATTAGTTAATTATGCGGCCCATTAAGCCCGATGAATGCCAAAGCAGCCAAAAAAAGCTTAAAAAAATAGAGGCTGGCAGCCTTTTTGGGCCAGAAAGGTGGGCAAGTGGGGTGGGGTCAGGTGTTGGGAAATACTCTCGAAGACAATTGTCTCTGCGCCTCTGGAGTGTGTGTGTATCGGGGCATCTTCAGTGCTCGCTCAGGCAGCCCACACCCGGAACGGTGACAGTAAACTAAGGTAGAAATTGTCATAAATAAGAGTATAAATATATATAATTAGAAATATTAAACTTTAACAAATTTTAAGAAAATTTAAGCAAATAATTACTTAAAGTACGTTAAACTTTATCACTTCTTTCCAGAAATGATAGAGCCAGTTTGTAGGCAGATATCTTAGGACAAACAGCCATAGTTTCAAAAAAAATCGTTCTATATATATACATCGTTCGTATATATACGAATTGCACAAGTGCACAAATTGCACTCTCCTATGAATCCTTTCATAGAAAAAATGCTCTCAGAAAACCTTCAAATTAATCAAATATCAATTTCCAATAATCTTAATTCCCTTTATAGCAAGTCTCCACTGTACTGTGCTGTCTATTGTTTGTCGCTCTTTGGCGCTGATGGCATCATTTCAGCAGCTTCACCAAATCTGCAAACTACATGCAATGTCTGCGCTGCTCTTTTGTAATTTAACATTTTGGCTGGTGGGAAGCTCATTGCCTGATTGACTGACTGACTGAGTGACTGACTGACTCAATGCCTTACTTACTGCGTGACTGAATGACTGACTGGCTGGCTGCTCCCTCAATCCGAATCCCAAGCTGGCATAAAGTTCCTCGCTTAAGTCTTTCTCCATTTTAATTATTCATTCATTATTGTGTTAATTGTATGCGTGCCACAGCCGCCGCCACACACTGCACAATGATTCAATTTTCTATGTGTCCCAGACATAATGGCAGCATTCAATACACGAAGTGGCGTGGGCGGCACAAAAAAAGGCTTTAACAAAAAAAACTTGGAGAATTAATTTCTGAAAAGATGCTAATGATTGATTGCGCCTGGCATCAGTGGATCTCTCAAAGATATTCGGCTGAAATGTCAAACTGCATTGCGTGAGGTTTTCCCTATAATTGTATTTTTTTCAATGGTGATTAATTTTTGGGTGCAGTCAGCCTAGGAGAGGTTACACAATTGCACGGTGTAACAGAAACTTGTACCTATATACCAAAATTATACTTACATATATTCTCCATATTTTTAAGCTGTATTTATTACTAAGAATTCCAGTGAATATATGGCCTTGCAATAAATCAATTAACTGGCTTAACAACATAATCCACAACTTTATGACGCTCTCTGAAAGTGGTCTTATAAAAATCCCCGTGGATTTTGGTAAATTAAACTCTGTTCCAAAATGGTTTTGACTTCAAAGCAGGTGCCCTAAAAAGCTGGAGAACACAACAGTCTTTAAAATT
Organism: Drosophila seguyi; assembly: GCA_008042675.1. NCBI lineage: Eukaryota > Metazoa > Arthropoda > Insecta > Diptera > Drosophilidae > Drosophila > Drosophila seguyi. The sequence goes on from VNJU01010708.1 coordinate 105,970, forward strand.
AAAATACAAGCTCGAGGGAAATGCCCGGCTTGTGCTCCAAAGTACCCATAAAGATCACAATTTTATAGCTTGACTTGGCACCGATTCGTCTGCCAACGCGTTGCGAATAGCTAACGCAAAATCGTTATCGATATCCGATATATGGCTGGCTGGCAGCCGGCGATGATTGATTGCCATTAGTGACTTCGATCGTAACGGTTTCACCTTTTGTCTGCCACAAAGCGAACCATCAACTTGGCAGTGGTGGTGGCGGCAGCTTTGGCGGTGTCATCAACACATCAATCATACGCCCCAGCGGCTCCAGATTGACTGCTGCAGCTGCCATGCCCGCGATGTATGGATGCAATGGAGACATGTCTCTCGTTTGCTTAATGATCCGCTTTGTGTTCCATTTGGGAGAAAGTTGAGACAAGAATTTACATTTAACACCGACGCCTACAACATACAAAGCCTTGGCATCTTACAGTACTGGAAAGAAGATTATGTGCAGTGAGGAAAAATATATGTCTTTGTTCTTATAAAATAAACATTATTAAAAAAAATTCGGTCTCTTTAGAGCTATTATACATATGTAGCTTGTATTTTAATAAGTACAATTTTGTTACAGTTTCCTTTACATTATTTGCTTCTATATTTCCTTTCGAAACGATATATTTTTTATATTTAGTCTTCCTATAAACCATATTTTATTTCCCATCACTGTGTTGCTTTCTGTTGTTTCTGTTGCCAACTGCTTTTGAAGAATCAAACATTTTGTCCAAATTCTAATTTATTTTCATCTATTTGTCAAATTTTGTGCTCGATTGCCTAATGGCCAATTATCTTTCTTTTACCAATTTTGGGAGACAGCAGAAAATAAGAAAAAAAATTCATTGCGCCACAAATAAAAAATAAGAACTATTAAATATAATAAAATAAGAAAAGTTTATAAATAAAATGAGCAAATAATACATAAATCAAGGTATAAGAATGTTTAATTTAATTCTAAATGAACAAATTTTATTTCAACATATTTTTAGAAAGTAAGTACAAAAGAAAGAATTATAAATTAATTAATATAAATCTAATGTACACAAAAGTGCATTAGTTGTGAATAATAGAATTTAAGATTAACAAATTTCATTGGGAAATATATATTTAGCACTAATTAGTTAAGAAACAAAATAAAAATAAGCTAAGCGGGTGGTTTTATTAATAAAGTAAACTTTGCTAAATAATAAAAGCAAAGAATTCATATTCCTTTCGTCTTTTATTTTCATTATTTTTTAAAGCACATTCCACTTTTTGTTATAAATAATTATTTACAAATTCGTAATTAAAAAATTCCTGGAATTCGCCTCCTATTCCTTATTCTATTCACTCCTCTCATTAAGGTGGAAAATAAAATTTTTATTGATCTTTACCAATTGTTTATGTTTGAATTTTTAAGCTTAGTGCCTCACGAGACTATAAAAAAATATTTTTCTGGCACTAGCGGGGCAGGGCATGTTGGGGCGTCATTTATTTGAATGATTTGACAGTTCTTTAAGACGATTGAATCAACTCGCAGAGTCGTAAACATTTGAATTGCTGAAAGAAATATTATTAAGTAATAATAGTCGGTGGTGTACATGCTGTGCAAGCTAAGCCCAGACACGGAATACCCATCGTTAATGTCTCAATAATGTGGTGAAGTCCAGGAAATGCGGAAACAAGAACGAGAGGGTGAGAAAGAGTTTGATTTAAAGAGAGAAAGAGCTAGTATTACGTATACGCACCGATGTCGATGATGATGAAGGGCCTTCAACTTGACACTTGAACGCAAACACTCGAACATGGGCGGCGGCCACTTCCTTATGGCTATCGTCGATCCATTGTGTGGTCAGATCGTAAATCGAAGCGAATCAAAGCATCTTACAATGGAACCGCTCTCTGTGACTGCGCATAATGAATATGCGATTATGATTTTATTCTTCAAGCAAATTTTAATTTATTGTGGGAGATGTAATGGCAACTGAATAATCGTGTACATTAGCAAAGATTTGAAAAAAAAGGGATAACTAAAGGCTAATTTTCATTATAACTTTGCAATATAAAAATTTGATGATAGCTGAAATACTTGGTTTTCATTCTAATAAGGAATTTTCTATAAAAAAGAGGATTTACTATTTTCCATTTTTATAATTTATTCCGCGTTATTTGTTATAAATAAATTTTAAAAGTTGTTCTTTATTTGTTTGCTTAAAAATAATTGTTAAAAAAACATCTCTTGTATATTAAGAAGGATATTTTATCAAAAGCTAAAAGCTTAAACATAAAAAGGAACTTTATTTAAATTATATATTCCAGAAAATATCATGCTTTTGGCAATCGAATTAATTATGTGAATTTATTTTTGAATATTAAAGTGAAAACTGGTTATTTAAATTAATTTACTTTTTAAATATGCAGGGTAATTAATTTGTTGCCATTTAAAGGGATGGACTATTTTTTTTAGTACATAGCAGATTCAAAATAATTTAAATAGTTTTCTGTGCTATGTTTTTGGCCGGCACTGTATGTGCGGTGTAATACTTCGATAAGGCGCAGCTAGTCTTCACACCCTGGTTTGCGTTCGTGCTGTCGACAAATGTTTAAAGTTAAATTGTTTATAAGCAGTGCAAACGTATATAACTTTTAACCAAGCAGTGCGTCAAGTAAAATTTATTTAACATGTACAATTAAACTTACAAAAAATTATCAAAAACAATAAATTAATAATATAACATTATAGTAAAATAAAAAGATCATGTCCTGAAAGACAACATAAAATTATAATTTAACAATGTCGAAGACAAAAACTTTTGAGATATATCTGGATGCTCTATAAATTTTGACATACTACAAGTACCTTTTAAATATATATTTTTGTCCATATCCTTAGTCGCTTAACGCAGTTATTAGTTTCATTTTCTGCCTTAATTTATTTTTAAAGACGTGCTCTTCTTAGGGCTGCCTTGGACCGGTTTTTCATCGGTGCCATACACACACTCTTACCTTTAAACAATCGTTCGCCCCCGCCCCAGAGCCTCAGGTGTCAATGTACGTGTTGGGCAATTCTAATTAATTAATAAATTAAGAATGACAAATGATTTTCAAATGCCTTAATTAATCATTTTTAACGCACCAGCGACAGCCAAGAAACGTGCTTCGGACAGGTGACGCCAACCGAAATGGTCAAGGAAAGGTGCCATCGAAATAATGTTGAACTTTGAACGGAATATTAAATACGTGTTTTTATTTTCATATTTAATATTTGAATTTTTATTAAATTTAAAGTATGAGTAAAGAAAATGGTGTTACTGTTGAATATAAAATCAATTAATAATCATTCCCAAGAGAATGCAATATCTATTTTTATTTCCTTCTAGAGTATTTCAATAATAGTTAAAGCTTGCTTCGATTACAAATTCGGTGTCTTGGCCCTTAAATTTAAGAAACTATATATTTACTTATAATTCATTTCCATAAGATTTTAGATTTTTTAAATTATATATAAAATAAGGATTGATATTTAATAATTTTAGGATTTAGTTTTTGATAAGAACACAAGTGGGAAACGCATTAATTTGCAAATAATTTTTTTTTTAACTGATTAAATTAATTTAAAAGGAAATAATTGTTTTCTCCCTCCAAGCTCCCATTTAAGACTTAATGTTAATTGCAGTATTTTATAGTTCAGTGTATTTTCAACTCGTAAACAAGAGCTACCAGCCCCTGAGCTGATTTGTCCCGATCTCCATCTCCGTGTATATCGCTCGGTCCCAGCATCACAATCAATATTTTGTAAGCGTTTAATTGGCTGACAATCGCGGCTGCTCAACTCAATCGCGGGCAAATGTCAACCGTGGAATGCCGGAGCAATGCGGCGGCTAATCAGAGACGGGGGCCACAATGACACCTGGTTATAGGTAGCCGTGTATCGGTATCAGTGGAGGCCGGGGCAGGCAATGATCGATTGCAGTCGATCTGCTGAAGCTGGGGACATGGAAAGGTGTCACCGTGGCTGGACATTGACACAATCACGGGCTGGGCGAGGTTCGAGTACCGATTTCCATTTCAATCGGTGGCAGTACAAAAAAGGCGACCCCCGAACTATTTGACACTATTTTTCTTTATTTCTCTTTTTTTTTAAGTCAGTGAATGGTGATTAATTAGATTTGCCCAGCGTGGATTGGAGAGGGGACCGAGATTAGCGCATCTCGAGGATGGAGCATGATGGAGCTGAGAGATATATATTTACTCCAGCTATCCAGGCGGCGGCAAAACGCATTTGATCCACGATGACGCGGTGGGATTTTGTGGAAAGAAATATGCTGACTTGGCATCGTTCGTATCGATCGGCAAACACTTTTTGGAGTAATTTCAATTTCATAATTCGTTGCGCTAATCTCGTCTTTCTCATGATCGCCGAGAGAGAGAAAGATAGGGAGAGCGAGAACTGGAGCTGAGTCAGTGCATCTCTGGCTGTCCATCTCGCTGCCCAGATCCACTTCCAGCTACTTGCTTTTGTGCCTCATCATGCAAATGGATCCGCGCCTCTGATTGATACATAAACACGCGCAAACTCCTCCGCTCCGATCGGATCTTCTAATCCCGCTTCGGCGGCAATATCTAATAGAAATGTTCAAAGAAGACTTTCGTTTTTCCCCTGACATTTCTTATTATTATTATTTTGTTGTGAGTTGTGGCCCGAGGATTTTGTGGTTGCCGGTTGACTCTTCCGTCGGCTGTCTAAGCCCTCTTCCGCTGCCTTTATCAATAAGCCAGCCGAGATAAGCTTGGGGGCCTGCTCGGGTCGAGCTGCTTCCTTGGCATGTCAGCTATTTTGCATAAATGACAGTCGCACACGGTCATGCCCATAAGCATATATACACACACACTCAGAGCGGGGAGCTTCGGCAAACAATCAAATGTCGTCTAGTGCCAAGAATGGGCGTTACGAAGGGAGTCATCTTGCTGCGAAACAGTGGGACGTAGCTTAAGGTCCTTTTTCTATGGGATTTTGAGAGTAATTTTTACCTAAATAAGTTTTAAGTTTTAATTTGGCTCTTTAAATGATTTTGAGGGATTAAGAATTCACTCTACCCTAAAAATAAAATAACTATCTAACCGAATTTCTTGTAGGCATTGAGTTTATTTTTTATTCATTTATTCACATTAATTCAATAATTTATTTTATTTTCTATTTCCAAAGATTTACCATCGATACAAACTGTGTCTAAAAGTATACAATGGTTAATGTATGTTTGTTATTCCATTTTATAGCATTCTTTTGTGCACAATTTTTAAATAATATCAAAACTCCAAAGATAATTTAACAGATATTTCTGAGAGTTACTAAAAATATTTTTAATTTCCCCCATTTTATTCTTAATACCGTTAGTCTGTTCCCACTGTTTCCTATTTCAAGCCCGCCCAATGTGGCTAAGAGTGGGTTGAAAGTGGGCGTGGGCTGAGGTCTGGGTGGCGGGGGCGTGCCTCCCACTTGGTGTTGTTCCTGTCATCGTTGTTGCTGTTCTCTGCCTGCGTATTTGGCGCGGCGCTTCCTTATTCTGCATACATGAATACGTAATTGAATTTTGCGGCGTGTTGTCAATTTTGTTTTTCCCGCCTGCATTTGAACAGTTTTTATTTTTCCGAGACGGAGGTTTTCCGGCAGCCGGTCTGCTGTGCTTTTTCCTTGACTTTGTTGCACATTTGGCAGCGTATCCACTTAATGCAAAGACTTTTGAGGGATACAAAGAGAATCACTTGTTGCTTGAAATTAATTTAAATATAATTTTAATATAAACTAGGCTTTAATAGAAATAAGAATTATAATGGTTTGAGTGTAAAACATTAAGACTTTTTAAAAAGATCTGAACTAATATAAATAAAAGTCCTAAAAAAATACCAAGACATTTTAAAAAACAAGTTCCTGAACTCCACTAATTTCTGTACTTCCCCCTCACAAACCGTGAAGGATTTTTGATTACCAGCCTTTTCTAGGCAGACATTTTGCCCGTCACTTGACTTAATTGCAATTGGCAATGGTCGAGGAGCTCGAACCGGGCCACATTTGAGAACTTTGGCTCTAATGCAGTCGGCATAACAATTATCTGCAGCATCAGAGTGCCGAGTTCCAGAAGTCTGTGACATGAAATTGAAATTAAATGCGAGTACACCTCATCTATATATATTTATTTATATATATATTTACAGACATATATGTGTGTTATATCTTTCTATGGCGCAGCCCATGCCGACGTGCCCGGCATGTTTAATTATTTAGGATGATATTCAAAAATGGAATGAGTGAGAAAGATGAGTAGGAATACCGATTTTCATATGCGCAGGCAGGCTGTTTAATAAAAACCGAAATTAGCGGCGCATATATATATAGGTGATGGATCTTGGATACGAATCTCAAGAAACTTGATTCCCCCCAACTCCATCTGCGGCAGACATGCCGACGTCTAGGGGAACTTATCTCGGGCATTTATCTACTGGGATACTGGATGCTGGATGCTGTAGATTCCCGAAACACGCAATGTAGCATCGTGAAGACTCCATTTAATTGCGGTACGGTACAGAGCACTTTGGGTGATTGCATCTCGCTGCACCGACAGTTGATTATGCGTGCAATTAGAGCGCATCATCACTCACAATTTTTTAACACTTTCCTACTGCCCTAATGTCCGTTCATTAATCAGATTGACGGCTGCGTAGAACTATCTTTTCCGCTGCCATATATGTATGTTATATGTACCTTGGCTTCAAACTTAAAACGCTGCTCTCTGGGCGTCATTATTTTCACATTTACCCGGCTCATTTATCAGCATTTTCTTTATTTTTCCCTTTGCACTTTGCGCCCACAACATACTGACGAAAAGGTGAAGAAAATTTCGATTTCGGTTTGTTACTTCTTTCTATTTTTTTGAGAAATTTTACTTTAGATGAAATGTAGGCTGTGTAATTTAGACATTAATCTAAATGTCTCACTTATTTGGTTTCTTGTTGGCTCTTAATTCTTCCTCTTGTAACATTTTTTATAAGAAGCAATTATCAAGGCAAAGGTATAGTTGTACATCTCTCTTATATCACAGCTTAAGCGTCATATATATCATCATATTTCCTATAAATCCCCGCAAAATCCCTTTGGCTCAACTCACAACTGTTCGTAATTGAATCTGAGAACTTTCCTTCCTAAAAAACGGAAATCCTTCCAAATTGAACCTGACACTAAAATCAAGTGATGTATCGATGAGCGGCTTTGAGGTCATTTAGTGGCATTAGCCTGGGAATATCAGCAGTCGGTTGATCCGATCAAATTACCGACGAGAGCTTAGCTTCGATTCGGATGGGTTTCTGCCTATTTTTTTACCGCTTGGAACCCCTCTCGCTCGTGTCGATGGCCCATAAAAAATGACAAGTGCTAGCCGGCAAGGTGGAAAAGGGGTGCATAAATTTAGCTAAAATGTATCGCAATTGTTTCTGGCCCGGCTGGCGTTTAGCAACCCTCGTACTGCCACTTTGCCGAGGGTGGAATTGGGTGTTCTAGGGGGGGCGGTAGAGAGCATGTGTTTATGGGTTTGACTTTTCATTTGATTTAATTTGCCACGGCCCGGGGGGAGGAATTCGTGCGGCCCCAGATTAACTGTTGGCTTTTGGCACGTTCGTCAGAAACAATAAAATCAAATAAAAATCTTCAACGCCCACTTAGTTATGGTTGTTGTCACTTCATTAAGAATGAGCTGTGCATATTTAATGTATGTATATATGGTTGGCGGGAAAAGCGCCGATTGTGCGAAGAAAACAATGAAAATTCCACATGGCCTAAAATATTTAGTAATTTGGTTACAGATTATTGAATCTAAATAAAACAGGAACTGAAAAATACTAGTATGTTTTTGGCATTTCAGCTTTTAAAAGGTGTGTATTTTATTTGGAAATTTATTAGAAAATACAGTGAGATAAAGTTAATCTAAATTTAAATATTAAAAATCAGCTTAGCAAAAATTCTATAATTCCTTTTAGCTTATCTAGGCTAAAACTAACTTTAAAGCGATTGATTTTTCGGGTTTTTGTGGCTTTTTCTCTCTAAAATCGGCACCCACGCGCATATGGTACATTGCGATCCTAGGATTTATGCCGACTTTGGCCCGCAATTTGCAATCTGTTGGCCTTTTGCGGTCTGTCTGGCATATCTATATTTATTATATATATTATTTCAGGGGGTCTGGTTGCTGGTCGCAACAGGAACCGCAAAAACCCTTTTTGCGCTCTGCTTTTGTAAAGATTTTAGCCACTTTTGCTGTTGGCCAATTCATTTGTTCATAATTTGCGGTCGGCCATAACAGCAGCTGGAGGGCAGCAGCACTTGTTGGCCAAGTTGGATCACAGGATCGACACCGGCTGCAGTCTGGGGGAAATGTGACTTAGATTTAGTTGCAATTACCACATGCCACAGTGCCACTGTATGTTGTGTGTTGTGCATTCTGCCTTGCGGTTTTCTGGGCCACCAGATGCCTTGCGATTTTCTCCGGGCCCCCGTCTTGAGACTCTTATTATTATTTTGTTGGAACCGATCCCAGAGCAAATTTCGTGCCAATCACGCTAATATCTGTGTCACTGGAGCGTTGCTAAGCCGGTGGCCCGGTGGCCTCCGGTGGTCGAACAATGGGCCACAAGTGGCCTCCGAAAAAGATGTCGGCGGCCAATTAGAGATCGGGCCAGAACATACCAATGACTTTGACTTACTTTCTCCATACTCCGGCAAGCTCTGCTCTGGGCAAACAATGACAAATTCTGCGGCGTTTCCAATTTCCAGCACTTTTTATTTGCCAAATTCACAGTCACGCCGCTGTGTTCGCTCTAAGCGGCTTAGTAGGTGTTCGGTTTTTGGCCAGCGCAGTGAGCAACGGACGACTTTAATTAGCACCTCATTAAGATGAAGTTGTTCAGCATTAATTACATCTCACCTGGCTGTTCGCCGCGTCTTCCAGTCGGCTTCTTTACTCCACCATCAAATCAAGTGTCGGTGGAGATTGCAAATTACTTAGCCTTTAAAATGGGGAAAAAAATATGGAAAAACGAACAACTTAGGCAACAAACTTGTTTTTTCTTAGCTTTGTGGGAGAGTTGAAATAATATACTTAAGAAAAAAATATAGACCACAAAATTTAAAGAATATTTGTATTATTAATTTACCAATCAACTTTAGTTCGGTATAAAAAATCTGTAAAATTAAATTTTACAGAGAGTAAACCGTTTTTAGGACTAAAATGAATGTAAAAAATATTAAATAAATAACAATTAATTTCAAATTTCAAAAAAAAATGTTTTAAAAATAAATAACTATTTTCGAGCTCTAAATTATATTCTTAAACATTAAAATATTATTCCATTGAGCGTAATTTTATCCGCAAGTTATACACATACCTCAATATATAGAATTTTTTGGTAATATTATTAATATTATTATTAATATTATTTGTTTATTTATTTGTTTTTTTGATTCCAAGATATTAGATATTGGAATATCGAAACGAGACATTTAATGTAGCTTTAGCTATGCGTGTTTCAATAATAATATTAATAAGAATACAGGATATTATTCCTTATAACATAACCTAAAAAAATAAAAAATGCTCCTCGCAACCTACCAATCCCCTCTTCCTTACCCATTTGCCAGTGCAACAACAAAAAAACATCTGAAATAAAAAAAAATTATAAGAAAAAAACCAACAACGATGTGTAAATCGATTCATCGTTTGATGCCGGCGATCGTGGATTCCGATGCCGATGCTGCGGCTGCTGATGATGATGTTGATGATTATTTGGTGATTTTCTTTATTATTATTACTGTTTTTAACCAACTTCTTATTACAACGAGTTTTAAGTTATTTTTTCTTCGGTTTGTTGTCTCTCTCTTCGTGTTTTCTTCGCGCACTCGGAGCACTCGAGCCGAGAGGTGTTGAAGACATGGCGGTGCCAGATAAAAGGCGCTACAAAATTGCTTTCTACCCGCCGCGTCTCCTCCGGAGTGCTCGAGAGCTGGAGCTGGAGCGGAGGGAGATGGGGCTAGCGAGATTCCAGACATCAATTCATTTGGCTATGGACTCTGCGGAATATTCAAAGGTGAAAGAGAGGGAAAAAAACTACCGTTTGGCAATCAAAGAGGCATGCAGAGGCAGCAGCAGCAGCAGCTGATGATGATGAAAAAAGTGGGCAGTAAGGCGTTAATTGCTCATTATTGGGCACACTTCATGTCACACACAAAATGCAGACGCAGAAATTTATACGCTGATTGAGTTGTCCAGCCCGACGACCACGATGATGGGGATGATAATGATGATCCCGATGATACTCATCATGATGACGATGACGCACTCCTCCAGTTACCTTCTTTTTTTTTCAAAACTTGTGTTTAACTTTTTCCACCTCCGCTGCCGCCCTCCGTTAACACATCGTCTTGTGGCCCTTTCTGCTTCTTGTTCAAGTACTAAATTACATAGTTTTTCAAGTGGAAAAACTCAAGAAATTAAGTTTAGGCTGCTGTAACTGCCGCGGAGCTGTAGCTGTTTCTGTTGCCATTGTTAATTGTAGGTTTTGGATCTGCTGCTGCGGCTGCTGTTATTGCTATTCCATAAACACGGAACAAAAATATATAGCAAAATATAATTATTAGTTTACTAAAATAAGAATATATATTTTTAACTTGAGCTACACATCGAGAACGAGAACAAATATGCACAACAATGTTGTACCATATTGAAAATTAGGTAAAGATTCATATATAGAAATTTGTTTTATAGAGGAATTTTGTATTTAAAGTTAAATTATCAATATTATTGATAAAATATAGTATTACAATATTTAAAAAGTGTTTAATACATTTAAATTCATTAAAATTAATTTTATATATGATACAGAATATGGAATTCCAAAGTATTTTGCAGAAAAGTAAATAAGTAAGTAATATTTCAGCATAATTTATTAATTTTTTATTTATCGAAATGTAACAATTGGCTCTAAACTTAGAGTTAACGTAGTGTTAGAAGTCTTGGCTTTATATTTATAAATATTTTATATATATTTATAATTATGCCTTAATATTTCAAATATTTATCACATTTAAATATTACAATTAAAATTAAAATTATTTAAAGAAAATGTAAACAGTTGTTATAATAAATTATAACTTACTTAAATCAATCGCAAACACGAAATATTTTGGTTCATACAAAATATTTTTAGGCAGAAAATTCCTGCAAATTTAAAAATTAATTCTTTCCAAAGCAACTCCCAAATTTTCCTCCCAGTGTAACCTTGTTGCATTCGACTGGACGACAGCTCACGTCCGGGGCTAGCCTATGGATGGATACGGCCAGATGCATGGATGGATGGTCCACTGACCATGCGCAGCTGCGTTTGCTGTTGCTGTTGCGGCGGTGAAAAATCTAAGTTGCCGGACTTGAGTTTGACTTTAATTGCTCTTGACAGTCATCACTGTCAGCGGCGGCGGCGGCAACTGCGCCCCCCATCAACGTGCCCTCGTACATAATCATCGCCATCATCGCCAGCGTCATCATCAGCGGCGGCTCGTGGTAACGTGGCAACCCGGTCGTAGTTTGCCAATCTCGCTGCCCCAATCAACATGCGCTTGTCAAACCAGACTAGGCCGCGGTTGCTGGTTGGGCTAGACCCACCGACTTTGGCTCCGACTTGGACTCGGACTGAGTTTGGGACTGGGACTTGGCTTCTTGCCTAATACGGCCGCCATTTTGCAGAGTCATTTGTGTTAATGGCGGCTCTGACTTCGCCGACTGTTGGCTTTGCTGGCCCGAGCCAGGCGTTCTCCCATGCTAAGTACATCATATAATTAAATGAAAATTTGGAAATTAACATTTAATGAATGCGATCGGAAGATTGTAATATTTACGGTTCTTTTTTAGATAACTAGGGTTTGAGAAAATTTGCCTTACAAATTTAGAATTGAGTCTAAGGCTTGATGTTTTCAGTGATAAAATACTTTGTTATGTTATTTAAGTTTGAAATAATAGAAAAAGTATTTATAGTGAATAAAATATATGAATACATTCTAGTCAACAGAAGAGTCATTCTAGATAAAATCGTACAATTATCCATAGAGCAAAAGTTATGTTGTGTTTACTTTTTTTTTCAAGATAAATCTTAGATCTCTTTTAGGACATGCCTATCTCATTTAAAAAAAGAAAACTTTGTTTATTTCACATACTTAATACCTTTTTATTATAAATAGTTATAAGTTATAGAGAAAACTCTGCAAAACAAACTAATTTCGTTTTAATCTTGCTTTCATCTTAATACCCTTAATTAATAATTTATTTAAATATTTCCCACAACAAGTTCACGGAATTTGTCAGCCATTCAATACTAACTAACTGTTTGCCTAAATTTAAAGCGCTACCAGTCAAAATTGATTTTTTGCTGGCCGTTGATAAATTGCCAAAGATTAACGCCGTGGATAAGGCTTTGCTTCACAAACAAAAATGTCACTCGAGGCATTTTAAAACGGTGCCTAAAACTAATAATTTGTTTGCTAAGTCTCTGCTAAATATTTCGTTAAATGCTGAAAGCATTTAAAACATTTTCCTAATGTTGCTAATTTGTCAAGCTCGTTTTTTGTTAGTTTTTTTTGTTAACTGTGTATAGCTTACAGAACTTGTATTGTTTTTTTGTTGTTATTAATTTACGCATGGCTTCCCCTACGCTTGTTAATTGTGGCTCATTCTTAGGCGTAAATTATTAATTTTAGCAATTTCAGAAAATTTATACAAATTTTTTGTGTGATTTATGTTTATCGATGTGAGGTTCATAAGCCGTTACAGTTTTTTGTTTTAGCTGGAATCATAATAACAAAATTATTACTTTTTTTATGTGAATATATATTGCCTTTTTTGTTTTTGGGTTGACAATTATGATTTTCATTGTTGCTCGCCGTTTGTAATTAATGTTCGCTCATTTGTTGTTGTCGCTGTTTGGTTTTACAACTAATCTTGGACAAAGGCACACGTTTTGCAAAAAAAAGCACAAATTAAAACTCAATTTGTTCAGTAAACGTGCCAAGCTGGAGACTGGCTAAAACAAAGTGTTCAAAATTAAAACAACTGGGAGTTTGGACTAGCTGCATACCCAATGAACAACATTCCATTCTGGGCTTCTGCTTAGAGGTCCCTTTTTTTAGGAGACAAAAATCAGAATGCATATCCATCTATTATCATTTGTCGCTGTCAATATTTCCCGACTGACCGCATAAGCCTCGCGCTACCTCACCCCAAGATCTCCGTTCCATTTCCATTGCGACAACAAAATATTGAAATGCGCATACCAAATTATTCAAATGCGTTAAGTTATGAAGTTATCACGATGGCACTTCTGCTCCAATGTTCCCTCCTGCCCCAAGCCGCGTCGATCCGAGCCAGTGAGTGACAATGGGTTTCCCTCTCGTAGGGCACCCCGCGGTCGGGGTCAGTTTTGGGCTTTTTAACTAGATGCACACAGAAAAACTTCTACGGATATTCTAGGAAATATTCTTAAGATTTGGACATTTTAAATGTATCTAAAATAAATTAATAAGATGTTTTTAGAAATGGCTAAAAACTATTTTCTTATATTCAAAAAATAGGTATTTATATTAGGATAAGAACTGAATACTAACAAGGAACAAAAAATGGCAAGCAAATGGATCCCAAGGTTTTGGATCTCTATAAATCCGCATTTACAATATATCATAAAGAAAGTATTAAGTATAAATGTAATTTAAAAATATCTTTTATGGTGCATTCTTAGGACCAAAGGATATCTTATTAAAATTCATAAAAAACCTTTTTCCAAGTGTATCCAATATGAGGTATGAGCTCTTGGCCCTGTGCATATCCATTGTCCGGAGGCATTTGTTTTTGTGCGCTACACTTTCGATGAGCGACTCCCCTGCCAGGCACTTATTTATGGGGCATTAGACGGCCCATAGCGATCCCAGTCCACCATCCCTGACCCCCAGCTCTCAGCTCCCAGCTCCCCCGGTTATTTTGACAGTAACAAGTTGACCGGCAAATATATGGGCGATGAGGACAGCCACTAACTGTCGCCGAACGGCGATCTTCGATCGCTTAGCTCCGCTTCGTTGTGGTACATATTTCATCGATTCATTTCAGAGATGAAGTTATGAACGCCGGAGGAGGAACCGGAGCCGCGTACAGAAAGCGTAAACGAATTTGAATATTTGATTGGGTCCCCGGCCGGCACAATCGCTGTCAATTTATGCGGCGTGAACGGTTATCATTTTTTGTTCGTGGCTGTTTTAAGGTAGCCATAGGTTTGGCAAGGCGAGGAGGAGAAGGAGGAGGAGGCGGAGTGCTACGTGACATGCGCAGGTGTTCCAACCATCCATCCATCGATCGATATTGAGCCAAAATCGGAAGTAGTCAAAATAGGTCTTGGTCAAGGGTGGTATGGTTCGATTTTGGCAGTATTTATGAGGTAAGAAAGTTACATTAAGGAGAATTAAATAGCTTTTAAAGATTAAGTAATTTGGGTTATAGAAATTAATATAGTCTTATCAGTTTATATTTTTAAATAGTAAGAATTCTTTACGTAAAAGTGGTACTCTATAATATAATGTCTTTAAACCTTAGACTTACTTAAAATAAAGTCAAATACCTAATCGTTCTATAATCTAATACCTTTGTGTGGCATGCACCTGATAATGTATGCATCTGATAAATCGCTGACAGCTGATCTGTTAGGTCAAGTGCAGTCCTCGTATATAACTTTTATGGCCGCTCTTATCGGCTTTATCAGATCCGGCTGGCCCACAAAAACCCGCCATCATCCGATGACCGAAAACAACTTAATTTTCTCGCCTCGACACCGAGATATAGTCGACGGTTTATGGGCGGGAAATAAATCAATGGGGCCTGTCAGACCACAACGATGGGTCAAAGGCAAGAGATCATACCATCACCGGCTAACGGTGATGGAGCGAGCGAGAGTGTGATTGAGATCGGGCTTCATTTAAATTTACAAGAGGCAACCACCACAGACATCAACTACTTAACGCAGCCATTACACGATCGATGATGAGGCCCCGTCCCAGATGGAGATGGGAGACGTGGCTTGGGCACTGGAGATGGGGACTCTGGGCAACTTCATTACCGCTCTCCAGACCTCAAACATCCGAGCCCAAAACCACTTCGGCAGCTACTCAATAGTCAGGTCGGCTTTGGTGCTGCGGCTCGGTTTCGTTTAATTTTTCGAACATTCGTGCCCTAATGACACTTTAATAAATCATTCGAAAGGTGAGACATCGAGTGCAAGTTAAGGCTTGATGATGGTCCAAAAGGGTAAAGCAAGAGGGAAGAGAAAAACCAAAGACCAAAAACCGGAGACCAAAAATCCAAAGTCAAATGAGAAATGCGGTTACTCGGTTTGCTGCTCGGCAGAACACCGAAATATTTCAGGCAAATGATATTTCATGGCAGGACCGAGAAATCAGGGAGTTATGTAAATTTCAGACGTTGTAGTTATGAGGAATTGAAACGTCTGAACGATCCATTTGTAATGTGATATCGTACAGCGAACGAAAACTGTAAACGGAACAGCCACTAATGACAAATATAAATAACTGGAAATAAGTTATGGGAAATCTGTCCAGGAATGATAAATAGTTTAAAGTCACATACTACATATACAATTTTACTAAATTATTACTTTGGAAGGTCTTACAACATGTATCTATTTTTATACATAGAAATATTTGCCTGGATAAATCCCCAATTCATTCATTGCCCTTTGGCTCTTCTAATTTAATCTATATTTAATTATGCATACACTCAAAAAGGGTCTCTTAAACCTAAAATATGTTGGCTTCTGCATAAAAACAATGGTCCGGCGCAGAGAGCTCCAAAAAAACCAAAACAAGACAAAACAACCTGCCTCGGACTTAAATAAGAAGAAACCAAATTCAACTTACTTACGAAATTAACATTTTGTCGTTGACATCTTATTAATACTTCACACCTTTTTCTTCGGTCTCCAAAATCGATTGTTATTTTATGAAAATTAGTCAACGCGCCGCAGACACCGACAAAAATCTTCATCCGAGAAGAAACCAAAAAAAAAAAGAAGAAAAAGACGAGTCAAATGCCAGAAGACGACGCTCTCCGATAACGAGTTGGGATGCGGAGGCCCAGAACTTAAACCGGACTCAACTGGGGGGCAGTGGAACAGGATGGAATCGAGTTGGTTCCCTCGAAAGTCCGAGGGTTTATTGAATCTTTATGAACTGTTGTTGTTATTTGAATATTTATATATCATTTTTTGTTTTGTGGCTCGTTGCCTGTATTTAGAAATGCTGTCGCTTGTTTTAATATTAATTAGTTAATGTGCGTTGCTTATTATACGGTTGTGAAGCCATATATAAATAAATATTAAATTAAGGCAGTCCCCCCACTCGATGGGCAATATTGAAATATTAATAATGTGCATATACGAACGAGCGTAGCCGACAAATGGAAAATAAAGTGAAACGTTTATGCATAATCCTAATTCGGTGGTGTGAGGCTCTCGGCGCAGGCGACAAATTAAAAATTCACATAAAATATATTATAAATTGATCGTAAATTCTATACACTCAACGAACACGAAAACGAAAAACTCCCTCACAAGCCACTAACACACACTTTATTCTGTATTGTTCATGGCTGTTAAGCTCATCTTAAATTGGCCTTTATTTTTGATTCCTTTTGTATATATTTTTAAATCTCTTCTTAATGAAGTGTAGGCAGAGATTGTAATTGAATTTTAAAATTAATTTATCAAAGCTGAAGTCCGGTAATGTAATAATATTTGAATTAAATTATTAGAGGTAAAAGAATTATTATTTAAAGAGTATGGCATATTTCATTAAACTTACCCAGCGCGCTGTTGCATTATTAATAACCTGCAACATGTATTTAGATTAATTTATAAATTATTAAAGACCTAGTAGACCCCTTACATAAATAATAAATTTACATTTAATTTTAGAACAGGTACAAGTTTCATTTTTAAAAGAGTATGTCATATTTTATTTTGCTTACATAGGACGGTGTTGCATTATTAATTTCATTCTTTTTATAGCATTCAAAGGAAATAACTAAAAAATGAACTGCAATTTGTATATAATTAATTTATAAGTCATTAAAGACCTAGTAGTAATTGAATATAATTACTACGGTTCAAACCCATAATTTTATTCAAATAAAAATTCCAATAACATATCGCGGCATATATATTTAAGCAACATGTGGGAGTGGCTGCCGCCCGTCCTGACCAATTTACGACAGTTTGGCTCTACGTTTGATGGGCCCCATAAATCAGCTTTCGTCCGGCTGACAAACCAAAATCATATTTAATTTATTTTGGCCAAATGATTTGGCATAAATCGTCGCGGGGATGCATTATGAAGGGACCCGCTTTAAATGACCATGACTGTGAAAATTTCGTGGCATTGAAAAGCATTTGTCATATGCACAGGGATACATACAGGAGGAGGAGCTCCGGAACCGGGGGACCCGAAAAGAATTCCCCCTGAAATTACCATGCAAAGTGCTGCATCATCGATGGCGAAGGCAACTAACTGCCTGGCTCGTTAATGTCCTCGTCCTCGTTTTCGTCCTCTTCCTCGTCCTCATCGTTGTCCTTGGCTGGCTTTATCTTTTTCCACCTCTCTCTCTCTCTCTGTGTTTGTGCCTGTGACTAATGTGCACACCTGAAACATCACAGGACGCGCACAGGTGCAGGATTTTGTAGCAGAAGCAGCAGGAATCCCGTGGGCAGGCAGCGGAACATTAACGCCAGGCTGTCTGCTGCATCGCCTCGGGCCTGATCGATATATTCCGATTAATCAGTCGACTTTTGTCGCCTCGGTCCTGGGTCCTTGGACTCCCAGCCGTGCTGGAGGTGTGAAAGATTTTACGATCCCTGGGCTGGGAAATTCGCTAGAAAATCAGCACACCCCGCAGGGCGGTGGAGTCCATACAGCGATCGTGCTGTGTGTGTCCTGGAATCCTAGGACCCACCGGGTGTGGGAAATTTCAACTTTGCTCTGTGCGAAAATTTCCATTTACTAAACAAAACCGTGGTGGATTTTTTCTATATTTTCCGCTTGTTTTGCTGCTGCATTGAATTTTGATTATCGAGGGGCCACAAATGTGTCTGAATTTTGAATTGAAATATACATTTTATCAACACAAAGAAAATAAAATACAAAAAGAAAAATATCCTAATAATTAACTAAGAAGTTTAATAAAATACATACACACACTCATAATGCAAAAATTGCTTCCTTAGGTCTATGAGATTGCCGACTATAGATTTTTGTATCTTGATATCAACTTAGCAGGACATCTAAAAATAAAGTAACAAATTGAAGGTCAAACTTTTTTAAATTACACATAACTAGGCACAAATTCTTTTAAGAACTAAATGGACAAACATCTCCAAGGCATTAGGCCAGAGCCAGATCCTAGAAAATTCTAAAAATAATTGCATAGCAATTAAGGAATTATTTCAAAGTACCTTTTGATGCATTTTTGATGTCGCTTTATATTTGGTCATCTCCATTTATTTTCATCCGCAATTACTCACAGACATCGGGCTACGGTGAAGAAAGGAAAGAACCCCGAAGGGAGGAGGGCGAGTAGCTGGGATGCATTGGCAACTGGCGGGGTTCGATATTGACTTAAACCGCCGGGGCGGTTGACATTGCCAGGCCCGAACACGTCGCCCCAATGGCAAATGACAGATGCTGTCAGCCACAAAATGCATAAACAAATACAAATACACTCGCGCAGAGCCAGACACAGGGAACCATGCATATCCATGCACGGGGAGGTTGGCCGAGTGTGAGTGGCTTTGGCATATGTATGCATTTTGCGCACGAGGCCGCCACAGCGGACGCTCATTAATTATGGAGGCATTAATATTGGACCACCACATCACACACGCATATATGCACAAAAACACACAGGCGCACACACACATCCACATGCATGTGTATAGATGTGGGCATAAATTTTGAGTAAACATAATTTATTACAACACACACATTTGTTGTTGCTGCCGGGGACTCCTACTTCTGCCAGTGACTTTGTTTATTTGCTTGTCGGTTTTAACGCTCAAAATATTGTTTGACCAGGGCACAAAAAAAATTAGTACACACTCACACACAAACAAGTCCATAAAGCCCCCGGGGTCAGCGCACCGATGGCGGTCGCCGGCGCCATTTTGTTCGTTGGTCCGCCATTTTTGTTTGGACATAGGAAGAATCGTGCGTAAGAATATGGAGACAGGAAATGGGAGGATTTTCAGGTGTATTTTGTTATTTATTGAATTTTATTATACACTTACTCATTTAAAAACAATTACAAGGATTTCCAAAAGCATGTCATAACCTCATTCTGTTAGTTGTTACATTTTGTTGCTTGCTTTTATGCGCAATTTTAGGTGATTTAAAATGTATTTTTGGCTTTTCCGGTCTTTGATATTTGTTATAAAATATGTCTCAAACTTTTTTCTTGCAGATCTTATTATATTGTATAATGGAAACAATAATACTTAAATTAAACTAAAAGTTCAATTAAGACAAGATAGAAAACTACAATAATGGTAAGTAAGTTCACCATATTATTTCATTCCCTGGCAACGACAAAGATAAACACTTCCTAAATAAAATGTTTGTTTGGTCTATTATTAATTTATTTTTAAACTAAAAGGTGTTACAATTTTAAATTTGGGGGCACTCTTCAAACCTTCTCATTTGCCACTTTAAATGTACTTATAAAAAAGAGTAAGCAGAGACATTGCTATATTGACATTTCTCAAATATAAGCAATCAGCTTGAATAGTATTGACACAGTTTGTGACAAGAATTTCATGAGGTTTTTTCGTTGCCAAATTTGGTAGCTCCAAATGGGAAACATCGCTTTAGATGCCGATTTGAACTTGAACCCTGGAGCCTGTTTGAAATTACCCCAACTGTCCTGTCCATGTCCCTGTCCCTGTTGGCAGTATCTATAATTTTCTATGCCCAAGGTTGGGTCATATGGCTTCCGTAAGCGTAAGCCCCTCGAGAGGGAAGCCTCAAAAAAAATGGTTTAATTAAAAAAAGCAATATGAAATGTGAAATGGAAAATGTGATGAAAAGGTTTAGTCATCAGCGAGTCGAGCAGCCGTGAACCTTGACAATTATCTTCACACATCTTCCGTCGAGGGGGAGGATAAGCCGCAGCGAGTCCTTGTGTGTGACCTCCTTTTGTGCCATTCGATTGGGATTGGTATTGGGATTGAGACAGAGATTGGGTGAGACAACGCCTAAGTCATGAAAGATAACTCGCGTTCAATCACCGTCGTTGAAAAGGAAACGAAAGCGGACTTCTCCATACAATAATCGAATAAGCCGCGCATTCATTGCGCGAAAGTAAAGGCAACGAAATAAATCCGCACATGTCCGCTGGGAAAGACATACCAAGGATTCAGGATCCAGGATACAAAGACGCTCTCCAGATACAATTGAGATGCGACTTGCAGGCGTTGCAGCAGCAGTTGCTGATGCATCAAAAGCGACTAGCAGGGATTTATCCTTTCTTGCTGCGATCTGCCAAAGAGAAAGGGGTTCGAGTTGGGGGCTCTTCTCGAACGGCTTAGGCCCAATAGATATAATAGCCTTATAAGCCGCTTGGCGGCAATTCGCACTCTCGCACTCAACTGCCTCATCCGCTTAGCACCCCGGGAAAATTGCGCGGAGTCTGAGGTCGCGTTACATGATTATTATTGCCAATGGAATTGCCAGAGGAAAATCAAATTAAAATATACATTTTTAATGGCCACTGGAATGGCGCTCTGGCCAGGCCAGCAGCAGCTCTTCTGCCCGGCCTTTTGTTCTAGGCCCAGTTCAGCTCAGCTCAGCTCGGTTCAGTTGGGTTCGGTTCGGTTCGCTGGTTCAATCTGCGATATGACATAATGCGTTTGGCGTCACGTTACATTGCGTTGCAACTGTCTGCAGGCCAGACTCTCTCGCCCTCACACCCCTCCGCCGTGTTCGTAATTCATTAAAAAAGTTAATTTTTACCATCCGCCCAGTCGTCCGGGCCTGATTGTGTCCTGATTATGGTCACAGGGCCAAAAAGGATATGCCGCCTTATTGGGCCTGACCAGCGGCGGTCAGATAGTTCGTAACGATTATGGGGGCCAGGACACACAGCACACTTGGGAAACATAATTTCAACGGCTGAGATTTAAGCTCGAAGATAGGAGTTTATAAAGGGTAGAGTCGTGGAATATTTGGAAGATCTTTAAAAGGGTTTAAATTCTAAATTTTAAATGAAGTTTCACGGAGAAATATACCCATAGTTCTAAGCATATTACAAGAACTATTTATGTTGCAACTACTTTGTTAGTTAATTTAAATTTAACAAGAAAACGCAAACTTAATTTTCTTAATTCTAGGACTTCACTCCCTTCCTAATTAAACATGAAACTTCTTGCCTCTCCTGCGAATCAAATTGCTGACCCCTGTTTGCACCTTTTCGCATGCCTTCGTAAATGCCTTTACGCACACCTTCCTTCATTCTTTTGGGCTACCATAAAAATATTTTAATTAAATTTCACATCTATGCCCACGGTATATATCCTTTGCTGTACGCCCGGGCAAACCTTCAACTGTGACCGGAACACTGGCATAAAGCGCAGCCCATTAATCATTCAAATTACCCATACATCATCATTACCCACAGTTCTCAGTTCCAGTACCCTCTCTTCTCCATGGCCTGTGGCACCTTTCTGTCTGCGGAAAATGAATCTCGGCCAGCGGCGAAAAAAAGGAGAAAAATCTTCTGAAATTATTCAATGAGGGCGGTCTCAATTAGTTTTAGGCGTTTCACGGTCCCTGTCTCCGCCGTGCCCCGTAAACAGGTAGGGCAACGATGTTACTGCAGGGGGGCTGAAAAATTGTTCAGTTACCTGAATCGGTGGGCATTTGGCCAAGTGGAAGTTCTTAGACAGAGCGGCGTCTACAGAATTTTCCGGGAATTGCACTAAGCTGTTCTGACCGAAAGGGACTTGAGAGGATGTGGGATCAGGGGGGCGCTAAATGGAGATTACATTCCAGGGCATTGAGCGGTAACTATGAATATCAATATTTATATATTGAAAGTCTTATAAAACTAGCTAGCCAGGGTCTTAAAAATCAGGGATATCTTCTTAGATATCTTCTCAATGGGGTCTTCTAGGTACTAATATGCTCAATTTTTATTTTTGAGTTTACGCTGCTTTCTCTAATTTATATTTAAATCAAATTCACACTTTTCCTTTACATTTAATCAATTCAATTCTTGAATTAATCTTTGATCTTTCTTTGGTAACATGATTTACTTATTTCTCCCCACTCCAATAACTTTCCTGTGCCATAAATCAGCGATCCCGAAATTTTCCAAGCTGCCTTCGAAGAAGGGCCATGCAAATCACCTCAAGTGCTGCCACTCACCTCATTTGCCGTAATTCCATCTGCGATTCTGTCACCCCGCCGCGCCCTGCAGTCGTGGCCGCTTTCATCGCTAAAGAGCGTTAACTAACCGCAGCGAATGATCAAATATCGAAAATCAATTCCGCTGCCATTGTCACCCATAATTAAAGTCCGCCGAGCCGAATGCCCGCTGAGGTGGTGTCGCATTCGCAGTCTCATTCGTATTCGTATTCCGATACGGATTTTGATTCCCTTTAAAAGGATGTCAGAGAGGGGCGACAGGGCAGTCAGTCGAGCGGCTCGGCTGGGAATTCTCTCACGAGTGCCACTCGAGGGCAGTGATAAGGATACGGGGACGGGAAAGGAAAGGAAATGCAAGGAAAGGAAAGGGGACCAACAAATTGGAAACACATTTAAATGCCTCGGCCACCACTAAAACAAAAACGCAAGAAAGAAGTTACTGTTTGCCCTCCTTCCCCCCCTGAGGGTTCGGAATCGGGGTCTGAGTCTGAGGCTCGGTCGACCGCAGCTTCCGAAACCTATTTGGGTTAGTTCTCGAGTTTTCAGTTACGGGGCGGGCCGCGCCGCAACGCTCGGTCTCAATGTCAACTGTAAAAATTTCTCAGGCGTAACGAGAAATAAGTTACATGACTTCCAACGGAAGTTGTGCGAATGTATCACTCCGCCACCCCAGAGGTAAGGGTCGGGGCTTACGACTGTCTGATCTGGTCCGACCCGGCCTGGTCTGGTCTGGTTTGGGTCGGGTTTGGTCTAGTCCACTCTGTTGGCAACTTGATTCTTAATTATTACATTTATGCTGTGCCGACAAATTTGCGGTAATTGAATATTTTCAAGATCTGGTTTTGGGCCCGATTATTATTATTCCGGCAGGCGGAGTGACGAAGTCAATGTGCAGCCACCTTTGTCTCTTTTCGTAATTAGTGCGCTGAGTTATTGTCTATTTGGGTTTAGAACGTGTTATCCTTCCTTGGCCGATTTTTGAGTGGAATCCCCTGCATGGACGTAACAGGACCTCCCGGGGCTGTTTATAACCAGATTAGACTTCTCCAGAGGGCCAGGCTTCCCAAGTGGGTTAATGAGGTTATTGAAAATCTGGTTAAAGTTTACACGGTTCAAAGGGTGCTTCAAGTGCAAATTGTTGTAAGCTTTTCTAATTTATGCAGGATATAAGGTTTCCTATATTTGTATCGATTGGTTAAACAATAAATTTATAATTGAATAAATAAATTCATAGCTTTTTCGGGGTAAATTAACCCAAACTGGTTTTTACTGAAATAAATTGGTTACTTTTCGTTAGAAAAGTAGAATGAAACTAATATTGATATTAAAATTCGTATCCTATTTATTTTCTGTAAGATTTTCAAATTTCTTTTAATTTATTTTCGAATTATTTCCCAAATTAAAGATAATCTCTTTTCCCTTCTACTGCTCCCTGGGCAAACACGCCTTTCAAAATATTTTCAAATTTATTTTGAAACACGCTGCATTGGCCAAATGCATTACGAATTCAAATTGTATCTTTTCCTTTAATTGGTTTACTTGTTTGTTATTTGTTGCTGGAAATATTTCGCCTCAGGTGCAGACAAAGTTACCATTTCCGATCCCTTCCGCCGTCCTCCTCGTCGTCGTCGTCATCGCATTTGTCAATATTTTCGTCCGAGACTACAAGGCTGCAAGGCTGCAGGGCTGGCAGCGGGCTGTTGGGCAAACAAACATGCTTAAAATAACAAATTAGCATAGACCGGGGGGCAACGCGGCCTGGGACTACGTACTAAAACAACAAATAAAGAGCCCAGGGGCCCCGGGAGGGTCGGTTTCGGGCTGCCAGCAAGCTACCAATTTGGTACACTCACTCGAGATCGAGTTCCAAGTGCTGATTGGATGGCTGGCTGGCTGCTCGGCCGGCTGAAAAGTTACATCAATCACCATCAACACTCCACAACTCATCGACATCGGCATCGGCATCGAAATACCAAAATGGCGCATTGGTGTTAATGATGCCGACTTTGAAATTTTACCGACGCGCCCACAAGAGCCTGTGCAAAAAAAAAAAATACAGAAAAAAATATATACGCAAAAGGCAAATAAGGCAAGTGTCGTTTTGAAGTTTTCATCATCATCATCATCGGCAGCGTTCGCCATTGGAGGGTCACATTCGTCATTGGGCAAACAAATGAAGGGGACGCCGAGCTGACAGATGATTTTTTTTTTTTGCTGCCTGCTTGTGCTGAATGATGTGCGAACAAGTTGTAATTATTTCGCATTAAGCCACGGAGCCCAGCGAAACGCAGATATGCCGATGATGAGGCTCAAGACGAGATCTTCCTGGTCCTCTTGAAGGAAACCAAAGGTGTCGAGATGAAGGCAACTACAATAGAAGCTTGAACCGAAACTGAAACTGAGTAATGAGTCTTGAAGGCCTTAAATATTCTGAAAAGGAGCTTCTAGCTAAATGACACAGGCTCATTCCAGTTTAAATGTTGTAAATAATTGTAAAATAATTGAAATGAAAAGATGTTCTGTTTAATGACTTTGAAGTACAAGAAAAAGTTGAAGTTCTAGTCTGTCATTGTTATCCGTGCAGTAACAGGATATAACTAAGTCTCTAAATTTCTTTTTTGAAAAAGAAAAGCATTGAATTATATTAATAAATAAAAATTAATTACATAAATATATTTGCTGTCAGAAAAAATAACAACTAAATTCTGAAAAATATAAATATATCCAAGAAAATGTTATAAAAATAAGAAAAAGTCCACAAAAATGTTGCAAAACAAGCAAACCCCCTTTGACGAGGCTGACTTGAGCTGGCCATTAGGACCACATTAAATGCCACCACCACCCTCTCCCTTTTCGGGCTGTATTATCTGGGGAGAAATCAAACTGCTGCCGGCACATTGCGTTGCATTTAATTATGCGAATGCCTTCGATTGCCGGCAACCAGTTGACACTGAAGTCTGGCTTTCCCACGTTCACACGGCCAAATACCAGAAATACTCACCCGAAAACCAACCGCCTACCAAAGAGAAAAAAAGTCGTTAGACCAAAGTTGGGCGGAAAAGTCGTGGCCCTCCCCGCGGCTCGATTTACAATACTTCCGCGTTTTGTCACCGGAAAAAGGTAAATCACAAGCTGACCACGCAACAAGCTGAATTATTCTATATATTTCGTATATTTTTTTTCCCTATTTTCCGTTTGAGGGTGAAAATGAGAGTTCAGCGGAAAAGGCGCAAGTTTTCCGCGCGCAACGTGAACAACCCCCGGGCCGGGGTTCGGGGTTCGGGGATTTGGGTATCGGGTGGCCAGGCGAGGGGAAGTTGTAACCACCGCGAGACGTCGCGAACATTTAATTGCATTCGATATGCGCTTTTGGGAAAATTTCCCACGATTTTCGTGGCGGATTTTCCCGAAAGGTAACTAGCTCAGGTCAGTTCCAAGCAGCTTCGGTCCAGATGCTTTGATCGAAAGCTGCTGTGGTGAGTGATAAGGTTTATGCACTGGGAATAATGAAGTATGGTTTGTTAAATTAAGTATAAATGTTGGAAAAAGGATATTTAATAATTATTTTCAAAACTGCTGTAGTTCTGTAGATTTTTAAAAAGGCTGAGTTACATCCACTAAAATCTTAAACTTGACTACAAGCTTAAGTACAATAAGTTATATTCATAATTTAATGTTGCACTTTCGAGGGTTTCCGACATTGAGAAATAATTTCTTAAAATTGTTTTATAATTTCTTTGAGTGCATAATCAACACCACCAGCCTCTTGCACATCATCATCCTCATCATCGCTATGCTCTGATCCTCATAATCAACATTTATGGCCGCTGATTGTTTTCGCGACTGACCGCGACGCCTTCGAAGAAAGGGGTTGCTCGCTCCCCCCCGAATGATAGGGAAAGATGGTCCCCGGCCCTCGCCGTAGTCTGAGATTTGTGTGACTCATAACGAGTTTCCTCTCGCCTGGCTTGGACCTTAAGTGGATATTGCCCGCGATCCTTTGTCTTGCACAGCTGCCCCTTTTGTTCGCGGTCCTGGACAGTCCAGTCGCCGCTGTATTAATCCTGTTTCCAGTGGCACTTCTTCGGTTACGGCAGCTTATCAAACGGACGGAGTGGAGTGGAGCGCATTCTTTATGTAAATTTCATATTATAGTTACTTTTTTCCATCACTTAATCCAGTTCAAATCAAAAATTCTAGTTGCCGGGGATGGTCCTGATCTCTCAGCCGGATCAGAGAAACCTTGGGAGTGTTCAAGGATCTTTAATGGCAATTTATGAATCTGTGTACAGAGTTTGTTTACTGAATAATTGCAGTGCTGAATCAGCTGTGCCACCAATTCATCAGTTTTTTTATTTTTATTGATTTCACTCAAAAACACTTCCTCCATTGTCTGTCTTCGGCGCATGCCAACTCGAAACAATGAATCAAAAATTTAACGAAAAAAATTACATACAATAATTCAAAAGACAATGAGAAGTATTTCCAAATTATCTGTAGAATGCAATGATCAGTAACTTAAGTAGAAGTGATATTAAAGGATCCGAAGAGGGTTTCTTTAACTCCGAGACCTTATTTCATATGTTTTTGCCATTTCGACATTATTGCTGGCTAAGGTAAGGACACGCTCGTTGAGCACCATGTAGGAGAAAAACTGCAGGGCACTGAGGAACAGATACTCGTTCTTGGGCACATCGAACTGTCGGTCGTGAATAATGGTCGCCGTGTACATCATTACAGAGATGGCGATCACGGCGAAGCAATTTCGGACAGCAACGAAAATCCCATCATAATTGATCCAGTAGGCATTGATGAAGAACAAAAGCATCATGATGTTGGATACGGCCACCAGTATGCTGAGCAGCAGATCGCCCGGCACAACGAACATGGGAAAGTAGGCGCCCCAAAAGACGGAGGCCACCATGAGGGACACCACAATGACGCCGGCATAAAAGTTGACCAGGTTATTCTCGCTCTTCGTCTGCTGCATGGCAATGTATACGGTGGACGACTCCACGATAACCCCCAGGATAATGTAGTTGAACGGTACCTTACGTCCGACATTGGTCCAGGCGAGGACGGCCACCGCATAGAAGGTGCACAGGAGCCACCAGCCATAGAGGGACTCGTGAGCCTTGATCTTGAGATCACCAACGGTAGCCCCAATGATAATCCACTGGACCAAAGCAACGGCGGCCATGATGACAGTCAGGCCGTAGATGCGGCTGGCATAGCTGATGTTCACATCCGGCTGAATGCCGAAGATCTGAGGCTCCCCAGAAAGATACTGATTATTCTGAGGAAATAATTTCATTGAATGAATATTAGTTGACTGAAAATTTTAAGATGGAAAACATTTAAAGTCAAGCTTACTTTTGGTTTCTTTAGATTTTGGTTTTTATTTAAACTATTTGATAATCAGACTAAAAGGATTATTCAATGATTTAAGGTAATTGATTTCTATATTATCTATTGATTGTTTAATGGCTGTTGCTTTTGAGAACACTTATTTCGAAGATGTGTGTTTTGAGAGTAGGTTCATAAAGTTGAATGTTGCCTACACTTCACACTGCGTTCAGATCAGAAGACCTCGATGAAGGCACCTAGCTTACTGAGGATCGTTCGAGAACCAGGTTAAGAAATCCCCCGAATCAAACTTTATATACTCCCAAAAGTCAATGTTTTATTACACGTGTACTCTCTTATAAAGTCTCACATATTAAAAATTTTTACTTCTACAAAAATGATCAGGCACATCGTTATGAACCAGAAGTGCATGTAAATCCCATTGGCACAGCTGGCTACTTCCTGGTAGGGCACTAGCCTCATCCGTCCGCAATTCAAGCTGGCCTGGAGGGGAACCAAGATGATCACAATGATGAAGAACACAATGGCACTGGCCAGGATGTAACGCTTCTCATTGGTGAACAGTGACATCATGAGGAGCACGAAGAGTGTTATGAAGCCTAATAGCACCATGCAGCAGGCGCAGAGTGCGTTGGGCAGCAGCACCATTGGCGCCTTGGCACCGAACAGGTGCAGCAGGGACAGCAAGACCGCGGAAACGGCCATGGATCCCAATATCACCCACACGGACAAATGCACCACGAAGTAGCAGCCGAACAGGGTGATAAAGAACAAGGAACCGAGGACCAAGCCCCAGCACAGCCACCGAGTTACCGGCGCCTCAGGTATACAGCTGAGTATTGTGAGGAGGATGAAGCTGGAGATGAGCCAAATGAATGGAGGTACTGGAACATCCCGCTGGACCGGCGGCTTCAGCGCCGATACACAGATCCAGGGAACTGCCGACAGCAGGCACAGGCCGATACCGCCCAAGTAAACTTTCCAGATGAAGATCCTTAGGTCACGCTCACTGATGACCATGGCATCTGGATCGTCGGGATCGTTTCCGGGATTTCTGTTTGGCCAACGCTGCATCGCTCGAACTTGATTATTTTGATTCATGCGGATTTGGAAATTTATCGAGTGATACCTAAAAATTTTGAAAACATCAAATCGTACGACTCCGATTTGTATTTGTAGCTCCACTTTGAACATAACATACACAGCTCGTTCAGTTCCCGGTTGTGTAATAACCTGTAATAGCAAACATATGGTAGCATCGAAAACTTCACAAACAACTTCATCGAGGAGTAAAAAGTTCGTGTATCCCTTACCATTGTCATCTTTCGTGGTGCTGTTGATTTTATGATGCCGATACGTCTCCACATGGATGAAGTAGCAGATGCAGAAGAGGAATATCATGGAGTGGAGATAGATTGACAGAGCGCAGACGATCTGGTGCTCCGGGGGAGACACCTCCACAACCGTGAGGCGACCGTGGTTGAACTGCGCCTGGATGGGAATCGCTATGAGCACCATTATGAACAGAATGCTAACGAAGGCGTGCAGCAGCTCTTGGCTCCCAAGGGCCAACTGGGCGACTCCCACAATGAACAGCGTCAGAAGCAGCAGCATCATCAGTATCGTTGAGCAGACGCCGCCGGGCAGGAACTCCTGCGGGCATTTGGAGCCCGAGAAATTGAGCACCACAACGATGACGGCCACACCGACGATCACCAGGAACGCTGTGAGCCGTCCCACCTGCTCGATGACCACACAGCCGGCGACTGTGGTGCAGAGCACGACCACCACCGCCAGTATCCACTTGCAGGGCGAGCAGCTGGCAGTCTTGGGGATGCAGTTCAAGGTCACCATTATCAAAAAGACGGTGATCGCCAGGAAGTAGGTGGGAAAGGGCAACGTTTTGTGCGGATGCCACTTGCTAACCGTGAAGATCAGCCACAACAGCAGAGTCGAGCTAATGAAGGTCAGGCCAAAGTAGTAGTTGTTGCGGATGAACTGTGTCAGCTCGTCGAGCTCGTAGACATCGAGGCTGGGAGGCCGGGTGTGATCCCGGTGGTAGATGTTGTCCATCTCGCCGCAGTGTCGGCGAGTATCGAAAGTGGCTCTAAAACAGTCCCTGACAACTCTGATGTAGATCACCAAGACCTGTTGATCAGTTTGGGATAAACTGTACATCTAATGGTCATGGCAAATGAGGGTTTTCAAATGGGATTCCAAGGGTTTTCCACTTGCGAAGTATAAATAAGGGAAAGGCATATTTGTTCTAAGATATAGAATTTAATTAAAATCATAAAGTTCTATCTTATTTGACCGGCAATCCAATGATTCTATAACCTTGTGTTTATTGCAAAAATGACTTAGCTAATGTAATTGCTCAGATCTTTACCGTGTGAAGACACAATCGTTGGATATTCCCGAACAAACTCCAATATTTATTTAAAAAAAAAAACGAATACTTTATTTTTTTCCTGGACAAAAGCCTCAGATATTAAAGAACCAGAGGCAGTAGAACGCGGCACTGAAGAACATCAGGAAGTGCAGATAGATGTACGTGGCGCAGAAGACAAGCTCATAGTTGGGCAGAGTATATCGCCGGTTGTGCACGAGCTGGGCGTGATAGCAGCTCACCGGGATGAGTACCACGAGGAGCGTGCAAAAGTATGCCGTGGCGTAGCTCATCTTTTCCGTAAAGAAATGCATGGCGAGGAGGAATATGGAGATCAGCGCAAAGACGACGATGAGGACGAGCATGAATCTCTCGCCGGGCAGCACGACCTTGGGCAGCCAGGCGCCCAGCACATAGCCAACGATGAGCAGGATACCGGCGGTCAGCAAGGCAATGCCCACCAGCAGGAGCGTCCTTTGGACCAGGACCAGGGTCAGACCAACAGACACGAACTCCACAAACAGGGCGGACAGAAGGATGCTCGTCCAGAGGATCTTGCGCAGCTTCTCCAGGAGGGAGAGGAAAAAGATGGCCATCAGTGCCATAAGGATACACACGAAGCCGGGCACCAAATCAGCGGCTGATGGGCTGAGTAGCATCGTTATGATCAGCATTTGAATCGCGCAAATCACGGAATACACACTCGCCACAAGATAGCACAGTCGCATGAACTTCTTCGCCACAATCCGATCATTTTCGTCATCCTCCGCCTGTCCGGCAGCCCTGCCATTATCCGGAATCACTTCTTGGCGACGCGGCAAAAAGTTGAGGACACGATCCGGCGGCGACGGAAAGTGAACGGAGACCATGCGCTGGTTCTGGGGCTCTGTGGGCTGCGGAAAGTTGAGCGAATGGGCACCGGGCGGCCAGGAGGCCACCCGGAAGATTTTCGAATTGCCATTTAGCATTCTCTCAAAGACGCCAGCAAAATTTTGACAAATAACGAAGGGTTTCTATATAATTTTAATTGTTTTAAATACTTGTATTTAAGTGTAAAATCATTTATAATTAAATATTCTTCAAGGCCCCAGTGGAACTCAAGAGATTATTATAATATCTAATCTGATGCGATGCCAGGCATAAATATTTAGCATTTCGGCAAAGCTAAGACTCATTGTATTTCCCGAGCGGAAAGAAAACCCAGCGAGGCATGCAAAAATCTAAGGGGATGGTTGGAAAATTCTAAGTAGCTGCGATCAAAGCTAACAAAGCAGCCACAAAGAAGAGGCTGGCTACTCACTTACTCCTTTCTCCCCTTGGCTGGCATTGTTTGTTGTTATTTTGCTGATCGCTTGAATGACACGCAAAGGATACAAGGATGCGGAGACAGGAAAAGGATTCTGTTTGTTGCCGCATCTGCGGCCTCGATCACGAATCACTTTCACAGCCGGTTGACGGCTTGTTGCTTGATAACTGATGTCTGATGGGTGACGGCATAGCGGCATTGTTCGGCCAATGACTCAATCTCAATCAGCTGGCAATGCTTATCCTTGATCCCCTGCTAAGGACATGCAAATGTGGAATGAGAAGAGCGACCGGGAGATTCTGGGGCAGCAGCTGCACTTAATGCAATAGATATGTTGAAGCCCTTGAGTTCTCAATATAATTGTTAACTCTTTCGGGTCTCTGTAATCCCTCTTGATTGGATTATTAATCACGGGAAGGGGAAGTACAGATTTCGAAGGAAGTCAACTAGAGAATTACAAACTTAGCTAGTTTAGAATCTAAAATTTCTTAGACCTAAGTGTTATTTTCTGTGTTGATTTCGGCCTTGTACTATATGATTATTTGTATATTTGTTACACTATTCTTTTGCCAGGTCAACGTACTCTTGTCGTAACTATTTTCGGAGTTATTTTTTTTATATGTTGTTGTATCCATGCCCCCGGACTGACAATGATGAAAGGGCCACCGCCAGAGGTCCGCATGAGGAAAGTGAAAGCGTTGGCAAGTGCTTGACAACGACATGCAAGCGTATGCACTGGACCAGGCCGAGACTACCCCCTGTTTCCTCCACATTTTGGCCAGACACACCGACAACAAACTAACGGAGATTCCCCCACACACATCATACATATTATATATATACCTAACTCTATTTGGGATTTTGCATGCGAATGTGAACATGAAACGTTCGGGAGCCGCAAAAAGCACAAGCCAAAAAGCTTACAGAAGCGTAACGAACGAGAACACAGGCCCGCCGGTGGATTCAGAATTCGGAAATGGAGAGGAGGAGGAGTAGGAGGAGGAGGAGCCGCCACTGTCATCCGTGGGTCAGTGGAGAAGACAGGTTGCCCCATTCTACGAGCACGGGCACGATTTATAATATTCTATTAGTTCCACGACCCGAGTCCGAGCGAGAGCCCGAGCCGGGTTTTGAGCCCAACCCGGCCTGTCTCTGACTGACTGACTGACGGCTCTCCGTGTGTGCGTGTGTGTGTGTGGCAGCGCAGTTAGCGCAGATAATACATCCGTTTCCGGTTAAGCCCATATTTTTGTGTCATTTAGTCGGGTGAGGTGCAGGGGGGAGTAGGAGAAAGCGAGGGAGGCGACAGAGGAGGAGGAGGAGAGCGGCAAGTGCCGAGACAGAGCATGTGGGAGTGGAACAGACAGCTACAGATGCTGATGTGATGCACTGAGGGAAAATTAGAACTCATTTTAATAATTTTGTATAAATATTATATTTTATTGTTTATCAAACAAAGCTCTTAAACTATCACATTAATTTTAAACCTAACTCCTGTTTAATTTAATTTAGCATTCCCTTTTAGACTTTGCCTTCATTTTCTCCCAGTGCAGGCCAAGGGCTGACTTTGCCGCTGACATGCCAGCTAACGAGCGGCGGAAGAGGGGAGCACGGTTGCCCAGTGGGTGGGGCATGGGCACGGACATGGACACGGACCGGGACTGGCATAGAGACAGGCACCGGGACCGGGACTGAAACTGGTACTGAAACTGGGGCTGGGCGCATCAAGTGATGCGACAAGTGCAGCAGACGCTGGAGCGGAATCGTCAACGCTTCCGCATATTTCTCATTTCCACAATTAAACATTGTGAGAGGGGGGGGGTGGGAGTGGAGCGTTAGGGGAAAACTGCTCCAAGGGTTGCCAAAGTGGAAGGGTCTCGGGGCACGGGACATGGGCTGCTTCTTAGATAAATCAAAGCCAAAGCAATTAATAATGCATTTTTGGAGCGAGAGCGAGTGCCGGGTGGGGGGATTGGTAAATTTGCAGCATTTGCTTCCAAAACGGAAGCTCAAATGGAGCTTGCAGCTAGGAAAGTCGTGTAATTATGCTGCAGGTCCCCCCTTCCGGAATGGCCCCCCTTAGGAACGGAATGGAACGGAAGTTCTGCATGGCTTTACCGGGGGAACCCTTATAACCCTCTCTGGTACCCCCTTATCTCAGAGACCTGCCAGCCAGCCAGCCAGCTGTTGTTGCACACGGCTCCCTTGTCCAGCTTTATATGTTATTATTAATGAGTTATTGTATAACACCTTCGGACTCGGCGGCTGCTGTTTCGAAGTCTTCCTAGTTATTCTCCAAAAAAGAAACAAAAAAACGTATACAAAAGTATACGTTAAGCAAATAAGCACAATTAAGTCAACAGCAAAAGGGAAAGCTGTTTAAATACACACCCTCCAGAAAGTGAAAAGGTTTCCTAAAAATAAAAATTGTAATCAAAATTTTATACGAAATGCGGGAAATATTTTCCGTTAAAAAATTAAACTTTAGTTTTGGAGTGCAAGTGAGTTCCTTTAAAAAAAAACTACAACAAAAAATGCTTCCATAAACTATTAAAGTTCGGTGGTTGGCCTGCTGCTGTTCTAATTTCTTTATAACATATACAATCGTTTTTTTTTTAATCTTTTCCCCTCCAACACAGCGTTACTAATTACATTTGTGCTAATGCTAATTTGTTACAATTTCCGGAATTTCGCTAATTTATTTTTTCAACATTTTTATTAGCGCCATAAATTTATGCAGTGGCCAACAGAGAATGGGAGCTGGACACACTTCCTCTTCAATTGTTGAACATATCATCACCAGAGAGAGCTTAAATTTTGCATGATATTTACTCTGAGAGTAACTTTTGCTGAATTCATAGCTTTATCATGCCGTTTATTGATCCATTACTATCACTTTTCTACGCCTTAGACCCACCAAGTGACCCACTGAAGGCCCACACGAATCCCCAGACTCATTGTTGGCCGTCGCCTTTTGTCTGCCGCCGCTCGCTCCGAGTGAATAATACCTCTATTCGTGGGTGTTTGAATTTATGAACAGTTTATGGGTTATGGGCGATTTTTGCACTCGTCCAAGCGGCCGGACATGTCTTGAATTGTGATTGATTTTCAAGATATTAATATTTATATTTTATTTCTTTATTCCGTCTGCTGGCCCCTTGGGCACATATATTTCATTTTTTTCGACTTTTTATGGCCTGGCAGAATGTTGAAATAAACACGTTGTATTGCCGCTGTTAACGGCCGCATAAATTGTTGTCAGATATTAGTAATAAATATATTTATATACATATATACATGTGTGTTGTGTTGTGTTTGTTTATTTTTTCACAACAAATTTGTCGGTATTTGTCGCGCACGTGCCACCGATTTTCGAGACCAAAGTCGCTCTAATGTATTAGTGCTGCATTAGTGGTAACCATTAATCGAATCCCCAAGAAATCGCTGCGGGCCAAAGAGGTTAAAAGCCTCGGCCGGCCGAGTTGCATGCCACACTTTCGTTGGCAAGCTGCCACGTCCTGAAAATGCGCAAGGAAGCTCAGACCAGACCACATCCTTTTCGGTGCCAGCCATATATATGGATATGACATTGATGGGGAAACTGCTAACCCCCACACACGAGCCACGGGATCTAAATTGTTTGCTTTTAGTTGCGTAGTTGCCTCGGCC
The DNA here is from genome assembly GCA_008042675.1 of Drosophila seguyi. Taxonomy (NCBI): domain Eukaryota; kingdom Metazoa; phylum Arthropoda; class Insecta; order Diptera; family Drosophilidae; genus Drosophila; species Drosophila seguyi. The sequence continues at coordinate 141,268 of VNJU01010708.1, forward strand.
TCCCCCCCTCTCGGCACACGTGACTCGGCTGGGGCAGGGGAAAATGATTGCCGCAGGACTCATTAGATGTTGTAATAATTCTGACATTAAGCCCGGTGGGTAATTGTTCTAGATGCCAGGGAAATGGACTTGTAATTCAGTATAAATTTTCACAATATTATTTTCTATTTAATTCTGGAATTTAAACGGATCCTCGCTCTACTGGCTTGCCGCTCACAACCCGTGCCCCGTGCTCAGTAGTCATTGATTGCTGAGACTGGTCAGTGCGGGCTGGGCCTCCATGGTTCATTAGAACCCATTTAAGGTTAACCAAACAAAGGGCCGAGCGAGCCGTCCTCAGTTCCAGCTACTCATAAAATTTTGCGCAGCTGAGCGCCAAAAACTAAACACAGAGAAATGAAAACGAAAATCCAAGTTGAACGAAGCGTACGAAATCATTTCCTACTAAAATCAACGAGACGGAGGTGGAGTCTCGCCGCCCATGGTCTGTTTTAGGTGGAGGTGGAGGACCAGGCGATGTGGAATCTGGAGGTGCCGGTGGTGGCACTCCGGCTCGGACACCGGCTCGACTCAAAATGCGTGACTGCGACTAATGACCCGCACGTGTTCGAGCTGCCCAGAGGTACGAGTTCTACGATGACTATGCGTCGCGCTGCCAGAGAATTGATTACGATCGCTGGACGCATATTAATTGTGGCAGAAAGGCAGCCCAGCCGGGCCCAGGGTAAAGGATACCACCCGAAAAGGACACTGGAGCCTCTCTGCGCATATGATTAACCACTTAATGGATTCCCCGGATGGGCATACTTTTACTCGGGGACATTCACAGTTCGTGTTGCTGCAGGTAAACAGCGCATTTGTGGATCGCCACACACCGAGATCGGGTAGAGGAGCAAGCAGGAGGCCCAAAAATTTGTCACACTCTCGAGCAGCAAGGGGATCCCCCGAGGCCCGTTCTCTATGAGTGATGATCAGTCCAGTGGCGGCGGCGGCTCCAGCGACGTGTTGCCGATCTTATCCGATAGTTCGGTGTGCGGCCACGCACTTGGCCAGCGATGATCAAAAATGTTAATGAGTGCTAATTAAATAATTTATTAGCCCAGTCACAGGGGACAGTAATGTGGGGGATCAAGTGGGAATATCAGATATTTGATTTATTTTAGAAGAAATGTATGATGAAAGGGAGTTAGATATCATTAGGTATGACTATGTCTTAAATGAAGATCATATATAATATAGATAAGGTAAAATGTGCCTCAACTTAAAGACAATCAATTAAAGTGCTAAAATTATATGATTTTGAATTATATACATATTTCTTGTCCAACATTCAATCCCCTATCAATCTGTCCGATCTAGATAAGCCACTACAAGCGCCAGCTTACCGATCCAATCCCTGGCGATTCGGCTGAAACCGTAACAGAAGCTCACCTAACCAGAGAGCCAACATGACAAACTATAAACGCAATTACCTAGACAAACGGCAGAGCGGCAACAAAGGCGACTACACGTAGGCCAAGAAGACGGCCAAGAGCCAAAGCCAAGGCAGTAGTCAGTCGGTCGGTCGCACTACCAAGTTACTCGGGTTACAATGAAATTTGTCTGAGGCGAGTAAACATTGCCACCGCACCATCGGGACTTCTGCGCAGGCGTGCGGAAAATGGAGTTTCGGTAGCCCGACGGGAAGGAGGGGAACCCCCGTCCTGGGGCAACCCACAGGAAGCCCCAGCCGAACTTCATGATGAGGAATGTGCCGGCCGCACGTCTTTTGCTAATAACCATCATAAATTTTGCAGCGGCAACAAATTGAAATTAAACGAACAGACACCGCGCTCGGCGAAGACTCCTCGACGTAGCCGCAGAATGCAATCAGAGAGGCTCCTGTAGCCTCCGAAAATTCCCGAAAGAGAGCTCGTGATTTTGTGTGTGGGGTATGAAAAGAAGTGTAACTACTTTGTTGTTGTCATGTAGTTAGCACTTGAAGATTTATCCGCGCGAATTAATTGCGATCTTGTTGCGCAGATTCGCCATTCGTTGCGGCCACGGCCTCGGCCTCGGCCATGGCCACATGTGGCGTTGGAGTGTCCCTTATCAAATTTAAACGGTAGCCCAGCTGGTGGTAGAGCCTTGGAGAGGCTCCCAGAAGGCTCCCAGGAGACTTCGGTAGCCACTTGTTGGCCATACAGGGAATTATGACAATTATGGTTTGCCATAAATCGCCACCGTCGACTGCAACTGCTCCCCTGCTTCCCCCGCCCGGCAAGATCAAGCGCGGCACCCTATACCCCCAAAATCACCTTCAAAATTATTCATTGGCATTGTCGGCCATTGCCTCGTAAATCACTCACTCACATTCGAGTCCGTGCCTCCTCCACATTTCTCCAGTGCGCCGCCTCACTGGGATGTGTCACAAGCCGTTGAACTGACGCGACAACATTATTAGGCGAGATCAGCGATGGACGATCAGCGATCGACACTTGGTGACATTATGGATTATGGATTATGGCGCTCGCGTGCTGCTTATGTATGCCACTCGAATAATTCGCCAGAAATATTTGCGCGCTACGTGGCGATCGGTGATCCCGGACGATCCTCATCCATTGATCGATCGTTCATCAGCATGCAGCGCATCGTCATCTCCATCATCATCATCATTGCTTTGCTGCTGCACAGGGAAAAATGTATTGCAGTTGAATTTATTAAATAATATACATAAAATATTTTAATCCCTATTAAAAATTTCAGAAGAGTAGGATAGCTTTTCTGAAAATATGTTGAATACTGCATTGAATCCTTATCGCAGATCTAGAGTTTTACCACGGCATCAGGATCGTTCCGAAATTATTTTGAGCTAAGTTGCATTAAGATAACTTGTAAAAAATTTCAGGAAATGACAAATTAAAGGTCTTCAAGTAAAAGGATAACAATTCGGTTGCTTCTTTGAGAGAAAAGAAAGTATTAATATAAATGATCAAGTTGGAGTTAAAGTCAAGCGTGGGAAGCAAGAGGACACATTCCTAGGAAAGGAGTACATAATATACATTATATTTATAAATATATCTAATATTTTAGTAAATCTTTAGGCTTTCATAAATATTTCTCATTAAATCCCTATGGCTCCCCTCCCAGGGATCATGAAAACATTTAAACTTTATTTCCTGTGTGATGGCGGTGCTGCTGCTGCTGCTGCTTCTGCCTGGCCTGGTCTGCTGATCAATCAACGCCTTAAAAAGCGAACTGCAGCCGTACCCTTCCATACCAGTTTCTTATTACCAAGTTGGCCCCGTCCGCCTCACATTTGGCAAATACATTTTCGCGCATTTCGCGACGTTTACAAATTGCCGCCATTAATTAGGCAAAAAACGCACGCACCGCCAACGCTTCGAGGGCCCCCAAAAACCCCTCTCGACAAGTCGTGTAGGCGAGGCATCACATAATATATATATGAATATATATATATGAAAGCTAAGGCTTGGAACGCGGAGCAGGGCTACCAGACAACCGATCCAATCGGGCTCTGGAGCCGGCGATGTGGGACTCACATAATAATCAGCGGGGTGGACAGCAACCAGGATTGGTTTTGGCATGCGTTCGAAATTAATTACCCCCCAGCACACTTGGTCGCAGTGCCTGCTAATTAAGTTGTTTACGTTGTTGAGTTATTGAACCGCGAGTTTGCCTATTAAAGGGGTTTCGGAATTGGGATTTTGGGCTCGGGTTTGGGTTCGGGGGCCTCTGATTTGGGACACAGCTCGGGCTGCCTGCTTCCAGTTACGTGGCGGAATGCAGTCGGTGAAGGAGTGGGGAGTTACATACTTTTAAGGGTAACATTTTGGATATTATAAAGTGAAAATGTGGAAATTATATTTAGTATTATATTCAGATGCATTTATTATGCTTTAGAGATTAAAATGATTACTGTAGACCTCTTTTAACTCTTTATATTTTCTAGCAATCATAATATTGGACATTTCCAACCTCTTTCAGCTGTTCTTTTTTCTTGTAAAAGACCACAAACTCTTGAAGAATAAATGTGCATTATTTCCCGTTTCTGATACCCTCCCTATAGTACCCTTTACTTACTCATTGCGTCGTCGCATGTCCCCGCTTGACTAAGTTGTCAACCTGTCTGCCAGCGGATGTCAACCGCCGTCGTTGCATTTAAAAATAGCATCGCGTGCCCGTCCGATCCGTTCCGTTCCGATCTGATCCGGAGGTACCTGTTGATCTGGGGACGGGGGACCTGCTCCCTGCTCACTGGGCCGTGGCCCATCGTGGTCATATATCGGCGGCAGCAAGAAATTAAAGATGCACTTTGGCTGTCAGCGCGTTGTGTTTGTTGTTGGCACGGTCCGTTGTCGTCATTTGTTTCAACCTCTTTGTCTGGGGGCCCTCGAATGGGGGTATCTAATACTGAAACTGAAACAGACATCACATAATTAGTCTCTCTAAATAAATCAGCTGGCCTACCTATTTGGGGAAATAGGCCTGGCGAAGAGGTTGCGCCCCTTTGAGTTGATTTGTTTTCTGACTGTGGTTTCCACTTTCCTGTTGTTATCGCCGGTTGTCGCTCAGGTGATTTAAGTGTTTTTCTCCAGAGATCCCTGACCAATTTGATGTCTTAATTTCGGCGTCTCCCTCTTGCCATGATTACCAATGTTTTTTTGTTGGAATGATTCTTCTACACTTTCCCCCTCCGGCGCTTTCGTTTCGAGTCGAATGTAAATTTGTTAATTCTGGAATTGGTTTTCTATTAAGTGCGGCTCGGTGTTCCTGTTCCCCGATCCAATCCATTCAGATGGGATAAGATAATCTCTTTTTAAAAGCTTGTAAAATGTGTCTGAGTCTGGTCTTCCACTTAAAGCGGCAAACATCAACAATGGCGAGGCGACAACATTACGGCGAGTCATTCAGCCTGTTATCAATAAGCACATTAATTTGATTAATAACCACCTGCAAATCATTTCCACACTACGCCCCACACAAAAGACCTCAAAACTGATAAAAAAGAAATACATACATATATATCCTTGTATCAAGGAGGTGGTTATGGAAAATCTGGCCCTCCCCTAAGTAGCGCAAAAATGTCAGCAACAAATGCTGATGATGCCCAGATGCGAAGTGCCATTACTGCAGAAGCCACATCAATTTACGCATCGACATTGGCAGGGCAACCCTTTTGCCACTGCTCTCGCGCACACATAAATCGCTATCTTTATGGAATTTTTATGGGCAATCTCCTTGCAGGCATCCCAGCATCCCAGCACGACCGCAGCCCCACCACCATCGCACGCTCCACTAATACATGGCATCCGCCGCGGTGCCACAACCCCCCATCCTGATCCTGATTCCTGGACGAAAAAGGTGCACGCGACACTTGCGCATCATCATTATGTGGGATGTGGCCTCAGCCGAAGGGTGCTTCTGGTCTGGATCTGGATCTGGAGTTCGGGTTAAGTGGCGGGGTTGCCAAATAAAATTTCCTGCCCCACTGCTGAGCCTGCTGCTGGCAGTGCAATTTGTTTGATAACACAAAACCAATCCTCAAAGCACCAGGATTCTAGCAGAGTTTCGGGTGGGGCAAAGGTATGATAGTTACTTGTGGGAGGAAAGAGAAACCTTTACAGGCTAATCGCTTGAAGTTCTGCTAAGATATCAGAAAAACAGCGGGAAATGCGTTAAACCTTGGAAAAGAAAAAAAATAAAATATGTTTTAATTGACCTTAAGAAAGTCTTGTAACTCCAAGACCTTTACTAAAAATATCTTTTAATTAGACCACTCATTAAATATTGTTAAGCAAGGTGTTACAGTTTCTATATGATATATCCTCCAAGGATCTGCCAGTTGTTCAGTGGCACACACTGCCCCCGCTCACGCACTTCGTGAAACTGTCAAAACAAATATGAGTCGTGGTGAAGTGTCAATAGAATGTCAAAGGTCCTAAACCCAACCTGCCAGAGAGCGGCGAACCCCTCCACGCGCTAATTGGTTAATGTAAACAAGTAGCAAGCCGATCGAGACGAGGGCAGAACCGCAAAGGGAACCATGTTATGTTTCAAGTTTCAAGTGTCGACGAGCACGGAAAAATAAACAGACAGCAGGCGGCAGCGATGACGACGACAACGCGCTGAACAAATACTTCAATTAATAAACAGACACGCGTCCGTCGATAAATAAGTCTGTATGGTCGCACAATATGTTACTTACGGAACCCCCGGGAACCCCTGTAACCCCGAAGTCGAAACCAAGCCAAGGGTCTCATCTGTGGACTAGCCCAAAATGGACTGTGGTCTTGTAACCAAACACCGAACAACCAGATAAAAGCCTGCCAAGAGCAGGAGACAAGGACTCGGGACATGTCGGCCCAAGAGAGCACTTTTATAAAAGCATTTTAAGGGTGTCCAGACTATGTAACAAGGGATTATGGAGGGACTTTTATAGGGGGGAATATTATAAATGAGGTTTTAAATATAATATTAAAATGTCTAAATTTAATTAAGGGTTAGGGAAAATTTAAGTTGGAAGTAATTTTTCCAAATTCTTTGGTCGAGGAAAAAACATTTCTCTCTTTTTTAATTCACAGAAATCAAGGATTAATTCACCAAAATTATTTTAGGAAATAATCCCAAAGACTATATTTAAATACTCCTATGATATATGGCTTTTGTTTTGATTTCTTCAAGTATTAGATTCTACTCGTATATTTAAACAAATTGGTTAATGCCCTTCCATATATCCAGCTGAGAATCACCCTTCGCCACTATCCGATAAGCTTATTAACCAGACTTAAATAGAAACCATTTATATATATATACTGTCACCGATTCCTAGCCCGACTATTTGAAAGCAGATTTGGGGTCCATTCACAGTTTCGGCCTGTCGGCTAACAACTTCTTTAAGTAGAATTTATGGCGCGACACTGTCGAAATGCAGAAAGGAAGGGAAATATTAAAGAGTTGTCTGCTGGTAACCTGTCTTCGGATTAAGATTTTATACAAATGTTAACTTTGTTCGGGCATAATTTGGCAATCATTAAGTAACAGTTAAATTTAAATATTTAACTATACTCCAGCCATATAAACTAAACGCGGAATATGCTACAGAAAGTTCTACACACATTCGATCCAGATCATTCATAAAGCGCCACAGATCTCCGAGAGAAATACGCATTAAGTTTGGGATATGTTAATGGTCCGAAAGTCGTATCTAACGTCGCATATATATGCTATATATTTGATGTTCCCAATGCAGATGAGTCCGGGAACTGTCTACGATTTTTTAGCTTGTCGCAAATCATTAGCGTAAAGTGTTGATTTTGCATAAATTTTGATGGGACTGGATGTGTTGGATTTATTTTTGATTTGATTTGCAAAGCAAGTCTCCCAAGACCTGACTTGGGGCCATGTATTATGCTAATTATAGCTTATCGGCTAATTTGTGTACCATTTTGGGGAACTGTGACTCTTTTGCGTGGGCAGATGTTGAACTATTTTACCAAGTAGCCCACAGTTTGATTTGTTTGATTCGCTGGCGGACGATCGAATATCTTTATTTTAAGACTCCATGGTGCCGGATTTATATACCTGTCGGGCAAGTTGATTTAAAATGTGAATATTCGGTGTATTTTTTAGTGCAGGAAAGCGGCTCTTAGCCCCCCACTTAAAGCTGAGATTATCTGCAGTGTCTTTTCTTCCTCCAGCCTCGGAAACTCCAACCGTATCGCATTTTCTTCTATAAATTTATTTTTCTTTTCGGTTTTTTGTTGGCTTGCTGTACCTTTCCTGGAGATTGCAAATACATTAACACTTTTTTATGGCTCCGGACTGGACTGCAAACATCCAGCTCCGGCGGACACCGGCGTCAGTGCCTGGCGGGTGGCAGCAAGCTACGGTTTTTGTTCGCATCATTTGCTTGGGAATCCCCCGTATGTTGATGCTACATTAGAGGCACTGGCAGCGGGTTCTCCGCTTCGCTTTATTTTTTACTCCCGGCCGGAGAGCGTGCGCATCATTGATTTCAATTTGAAGCTCGAGTTGTCGTCTTGGCAGGACCCTGAACCGAACTATCGGCATTAAATGTTATGTGCTGCGCGGACCGCGTGGTTGTGGTGGCAACTCCTGTTCCTGCTCTGGCTCTGCTCATGCTCCTGCTCCATCCACCATGTGTCCGTAGTCGTGTCCGTGCGTTATCTGTTTCCGCAACATGATGTTGCAAAGTGCGGGGCAATGAGGCAGCGACAACGTTGTCGTTCTGCTGATAATGATTATTGAAGTTGCGCCGCACACACGCACGCCGTCGCATATTTTATACATCTATATATATATAGAGAGAGTGTATATATTTATGATGTATGCGATTTGGTCCAGCTGAAAAATTTCAACGCATAAAAATATCTTGGACCTGGCAGCCATCGGGCCTCCCTTCCTCCCTGCAGCAGCAGCAGGAGCTGCTGTTGCTGCCTGTCGTCGACACTGTAGCAAGATGGACTTCCGGTTTCCTGTTTCCGTCTGTCGAAGTTCTTTACTTTTTTCAATGCTTCAACGCACACACTCTCTCGCCCAACACCCTGTCATATGTATAACAATTTTTATATCGCTCCTGCTCCTACATCTTTGTTGTTGGGTGGGTGGCTGTGCGGAGGCGTGGCACTGGCTGGGGTAACATCCTTGCATCGACATTTGATGTGTCGGCACTGCCCAGCTGGTGAGTGTGAGTCCTGCGAAAGTTAAACGGAGCTTTTTCCTAATAAATCGATAAGGAAAAAAATCAGACTCAGCTGGAATTTGATAGATTTCTTATTTTTTTTTTACAAATTATGCTGAAATATCGCCACTCTCTGAGAAAGGCAATCCTTCAGCTGGCTGAGCACCGTGCGAAACTAATGACAATTCGTCTCAAGCACCATTAGAGCCGAGCCCTTGGCCATGACTTTCACAAATGAATGCCGAGAATGCCAGACAACATGACGCTGCTGTAACTGTCTGGGATTCCAACTGCAACACCTGCAACCTGCAACACCTCAGGAGCAGCAATCAGGGAATAGCAACTGCCATTGCATGCTGTGCCGTAAGTCTCTTTAAACGGGGCGTCTAGCTGTCTGGCGGGCAGGATTTCGCGCCAGGAGTTAACCTTGCAGCGAGAACACGCTGCGAACTGTCCAGGAATCGCAGGAAACTCTGGCCTAAGCATATGGATAGAGGAAACACTAGACATGAAGGCGTCGGATATTAGTCATAGATCAGGTAAGACTGACACTTATGGCAAGAAATCTATATACTACTTAACTAACAATACCTAACTATAATTAAAAAAGTTATAGTTGTATTTTTTATGTATCTAAAAGCTAGCCTCTATGCAACCATTTAAAGGTAACAATAAATTCGTACTTTTGTAACATTTATATGCATTTGTTTATTAATTTAAACTCTACTCCCTAACAGAACATTAAAAATGGTAATGTTACCACACACGATTCCCTTAACTTCCCCATCAACCAATGCTGACTAATAGATCATGTTTTAAAAATACCTTTTTTTCAAAATAACAGTCACTCGCTTTAAAATAGTCCGGTCGGCCTTTTCATTTGCCTTATCAATTAATGGTCACTAATAGATCATAATAGAATGCCATAAAATCAACATAGAAAAGGCACTTTTGGCTACTTAAACACGTAGGCTGTAGAAGTCTTTGTGTGTGGCACAGCTTTCGGGCCAAGTTAAGACTGTAAAACCCAGTGAGGCAAAGTTTCTTTTAGATTTTGATTCTCTCCAAAATATATATATAGGGGCTGGGAGATAGGCAAATTTTGATGAGGCAATCCTACAAGCTTATCAATGATGATTCCGGACCATTTAATTTGAATTCAATTTTTATAAGTTTTTAATGAACCCTAGAATATTGACAAACCGGACCGGCAAAAAAAACATATCGAAAATAAATGTTGAACGATATTTTTTATTGATTTTTTACGAGCGCACACACTTGAATTCCAGTCGAAAGGAATTATCACAGACTCCGTAGTAGATTTGCATAATTTTTGGAAGCTACGTTTGATTTTTGAGGGAGACGGGGTCAAAAGTGGGGCGAGGATCGGTGTTAAACGATTTGTCCGATCTTCGGGGATCAGGCGTGTGATCGTAAAACAAAAACATTTACCAGACAAGAGCTCGGATCTTTGTCCAAAGCAACTTTTGTCGACCAAAAAGTCGTAAAACCATGTCGCAGAGTCACAACAGAGCTGCGATCGCTCCAAAGACCATTTCGCACCTGCGACGGGTCGATCGATCGTTCGAAATAAAGAAAAAAACAACAACAAACTTTTTACGACCCCCGGATCGGCGTCCATAAAAAAGCAATGGACCGACCGACCGACCGCCTTCTCAGGGCTCCGGCCCCCCCAATAATCGTTGACTTATGTGACATTATTGATCGTTAAGGCCGCAGCTCCGTTTGAGTTGCGAAGGGACTTGTCATTTAGCGTAATTTCGTAATTTGTTTTCCAAATGACTTTCGACTACTACTTAGAACCGTATCAGCCTGTCGAGATCCATGGCCGGTGGTCTGGACCCGGCTCTGACCCACCTGGATCGTCTGCGATTTCCAAATTTTCAATAAGATATTGCTTTTAACGAGCTGGGCCACATCGAGTTGAGCCAAGTTGAGCTTTTATGTTGCCAGCGTTTTTATGATCGACTTTTATGAGGTGCGATGACTTAGAGATTGCCTTGAACTCGATTTTTGTCTATAGCTTTCTGCTCCGGGATTCTTTTTCTCTGTTGGGCTTATAACGGCACTAGTTTCAGCCTTGTAGTTATATATGTAAGGAAATATGACTTGTGGCTAATGAAACGAAGCTTAGAAAGTTTATTTCCCTAGAAATAGGCAGATAAACAGTCGAGTCCATTAGTTGGCTACATTAAAATACAATAACTGAGCTTTGAGTGAAGATACAAATGGAAATTAAAAGGTTTTAAGTAATTAAATTCGAACTAATGGAGGGGTTTTTATTTATAATACATTTATCTAGAAAAATAGGAAAAAATAAGGATCTTTGAAGTCAATCATAATATCATAATCATCATAATATTTAATTTTCCTTACTTAAGTTTCACTAATAAAGTGTTCTCACTTAAATCTGGTTAAATTACCCTCTCTTATGAAACCTTAAAATTAAGATACATAACCTTCCCTGTGACATTGACAAATTTGTAATAATTCTATAAACAGATTTCTTGACTTGACTTTGACAACATTATCATATGAGTTTTAAGAATCCCTAAAGACCAAGATCCAAACAAGATCGAAGATATATTCTGGTGGTGAATGCAGCTGCTCGGAACCCAGAACTCAACGGGGATCCTAGGGCTCTCTCTCCCTACAAGTAAATTTTTTGATGGCACCGAGTGCTGGTGGACATTTTTTCGGGGTATTGTTCTAGATTGCCGTGGGGGAAAATTGCTAGAAAATGTTAAGTAGGCTGGACCTTGGACAAAACTGAATCCAATAATTTCATTCTTGACTTTGGGCTCTAGAGATGTGGGTTAACTTTCTGACATGGGTTTTATGGAACCGATCGCTATGCTCTGTCGCTGTGTAAAGTGTGAAGAAACTGGAATAAAAATCGAAAGACATATTATTTATGAGGTTCATCAGGAGTTTACGACGGCTCAATGCTCATTCAGAGCCGGCGGATAAGAGGAGAAGAGTGGAAAGAATACCTGACCGGGCCATAAAAATTATAAAAATAAGGTATGCATCTGCCCCGACCACTTTTGCACCTCGATTGCAGTCGAAGTCGCCGTCTCCAGTTCCAGTCCCAGTCCCAAGGCAACCTCATGCTGAGCGGAAGGGTCTCCTTCATCGGCCGAGGGCCAAAGAGTCTGGCCGGCACAGACTTCATGACGTCCCCGCTTAATGTCCGACGTTGTAACGAAAGTAAATTTTTCATAACCTGGCCGATGAGCCGATCGATAAATATTTCCAGACTGCAGCAGGTAGGCAGGCCGGGCCCCGGACCGGACCGGGGCAGGTTCTGTTGTAGGTAGCATCTTGTCCCGGCTGCTACGAGTATATTTGCTTTTTCGGCTCCAGACAAACTGGCAGCGGCATCATTAGCAACTGCCTGCGTGTGTGTCTCCTCAATGACAGAACAGGAATCCCGGATCCAGGGTCGGGACTCTGGATACATTCGTTCTCCTCCCGAGGGGATGTGGGCTTGGAGTTCGGCCATAAATGACTAATCGAATTGGGAGCCAAATGTTTTACAGCCTCAAGGCTGGAAAGGAGCCAGGAATAATTGCGACTTACTGGGCTGAGGATTAACTGCAGAAATAACAAGAAGTTAAGAAATAAAGAGTGCAATTTTTTTTGGTTAGTTTAATTTCAGAAAACGCTTAATATATCTGCATACAAAGTACCTATGAAGACTAACATTTTAAGCCCTAATCTCTGAGATTTAATGTCTTTAACCTTGTAATTTTTTCTATAATTACTGCACTTGAGTAAACGCATTTAAATAAATGCCAATTCTCACCTTCACCAAGACACTTGTCATGCCCCTTGAATCATTGTCCTTCACCTTCCCGTTTCACTCCTGAAGAGCCCACTGTTATTACTATTTGCTTAAGGTCGAAGGGCTTGTCGAATGCAAATAGATCATAAAACTGAAAAATATTTGATTGCTGTGCCAAAAAAAAAGAGAAAAAGAAAGAAAAAGGTGTCAAGTGTTCGGTGAAAATGTGTGGAAAAGGTCGCCGTGGCGGCTACCACGGACACTTGACAATTGTCGGCCAAATAAACAAGACTCTCTGCGTAAATACGAGTATCTGCTGTCTGGCACTTGAATAAATAAGGGAAGCCAAGAAACTGAAGACTTCCTGGCGACCAAAGAGTGTGAAAATCAAAAGGGATATGGGATGGGTTTGTATACTTCAATTTCTTTCAATTTATTCCTTGTGAAGAGATGGAAATGATAAAAATAAAAAATACTCTCAAGGTTATCTACCTCACATTTAAATATAAATAAATTCCAGTAATTAATACTTTCAGAACAAGGTTATTCATGTAATCCATCTTGTTAATATATATATATACTTAATCAGAGTAAAAACGCGCCTGTAGTCAACCAATTAACTATGGCAGGTGGCTCATTTGCTATTCGGAATGCTTCAAGTATGCATAAATCGCGTTAATTGGCATCGCCCTTTTCAAGGAAATAGCCAACCCCATTAAAGGATAATATTCTTGCGGCTTTTGGCTAATTAGGCGCACACGCCGCCGCGTTCAGCTCGTGCCAGTTTTCGACAAGCGGATCACACGCCACATTCTCGCTTGCAGGATACAAATTACGCAAATGTTGCCCGAGCGAGCCAATCAATCGCTCGTTGTCATGGCTAGCACCTACTTACATACACACACACACACTTAGATCCTTTGGCTTTGGGCCCACTTGGCAAGGGAACGGGGTGCATTGTCCTTGTTACCAAGGGGCACAGCCAATTAAACGGATTTCAGCGAAGCTACGCAAATGCGACCAACGTTCGAAATTTGATTGCCATGATAGAATGAATATGTAAAGGAGACCCAGGGAAAATACTAAAGGTTTTACATATAATAATAGGCCAAAGGAAAGGAAACAAAGATAATCAAAATGTATTAGAAGATATTACAAATTCGACTTGAAGAAAGTAGTTTAAAAACACACTTCTTGTGTGCTTTCTAGACATCTCATAAGTTAATAAAATTAATTTACTTAAGGTGCACTGGCAGCTTATACTTCAACTAGTTTTTCATATGTAAGGAATGCCTTAAATACATATATCAAGTTTCCAGCCAGAAACCTCAACCAGCCGCGTTCGAGTGCTGTGGTCCACTTGAAATTATGCCAAGAGATGCTCGAGTGGGCACAGCCGCCAATAACCACGCACAACACTCGTCCAGATTTATTCCTCAGAGCCAGAGCCAGTACCAAACTCAGACCCAGACCAAAAAACCCATACCCATACCCAAACCCCAGAGTTCGGACTGAACCGCAAACAACCCTCGATTCGAGAGCAATCTTAGGGGTTGCGGGGGATTGATGGGCTGAAGCCTGCGTCCTCAATCAAAGCTGCTGCGCCGATCTTTCTACTTCGATAAACGTTCGCCGGTTCGCTGGGATCTGTCAGGCTGTTGTGGCCGGATTTCAAAATTGCCAGCAATTAGGCATTCCACGTTCGTCCATGAATTTGGCATTTCCTATAAATTTTTTTCTGGGCGGCCATCTGCATTGTTGGCATAATTATAGACTTAACGCGAATTATTGACAAGTGAATTAGAAAAATATTTTGGTTTGAATTCGTAGTTACAGTTCTCTGCCTCTAAGATTCATTGTTTGTTAAAAGGGCAATGAGTTGGAAAGTTTTAGGGCCTGTACGAATGTGTGAAACTATTTGAATTACAAAAGGCAACTAAACTGAGCTCTGGGAAAGAGGTCAACCGGAAAGGGTCTCTAAGCAGAAAAAAAACATATTTAACAGTACAGGAATAATGGGAAAGGGTTTAAAGTTAAGAGAAATTAACCAAGCCAATTGGGTTTATTAAAGTAATAAAAATTTAACAAGCCCACTATAAGGAATTAAAATTTTCAACACGATAGCCAGGATCTTCATTAACTACTTTTATTTATACACATATTTTTTTAGTTTTCCTTTTATTTCTTTTTTTGCTATCAAAACCCGGATTACAGATCCATTATTTTGCCTTGCATAACCGCCGATCGTTTAGAGAACCAAAACCTGTCAATCTGCCCCGCCCACAGGCGCTAAAAAGCAACTTAAAATAAGAGAGTGACAACAGACGCCAACACACACTGCCGGCCAATTAATATTCATAAGCATTTCGTTACGCTTTTGCGGCAAGTAAGTAGAAGTAGACCGAGATAAAAAAATAAAAATAAGAACCGAAACTACACAGTCACCATCAAAGTTGTCCGCGCCGTCCTCCCGCAACCACTCGAGAATGTATATGTATTTTTCGAAAGCCCAAGAACCCGAGCACAAAGCACTTACCTCTCGACCACTCGGTGCATACTACACACAGTAAGTAGTTGCCGTCCGAGGAGGGGTGGCGAGGCGACGCTGTCGGAGGGGAGTTGGCCTCAGAAATGTTATAACAAACGTAACGAATCGAATGCGGTAGGCATGTCCATGTCTGTGTCTGTCCAACCGAGATTCCCAAGCCAAAAACTCAAATTTTGATGGGGGAAAAGTGTTAATTCGTCATGATGACGTCACGGCTGGAAAAATTGATTACCCAAAGCGGACAGAGCGTATCCCCGAGCAGCGAGCATCAAGCATCGAGTGTCCTAGCCACCCCGAAAATCATATATGCATAGGATATAGTGTGTGGCCTGAATGTGGGTTAGAAAATGGGCTGGCCGGGAGGAGGATGGTTACCCGGTTCCTCGACACATAAATTGCCTCGTATGAATAAACATTTTGACAGATTTTTGTTTGGTTTTCGACTCTAAATTTAATAGTTCGCCGAATTTCTTGTTAGAAATTTAAATTTTATATCGAGTTTGTTTTCATGCTGATTTTATATGTACATCTGATGATTTAGGGACGAACATGCATATGGATAAGTTCAAATCGGGTTTTTTCGATTTTTTACGGGTCGTTTAAGTGCTCAACGAAATGGCCGATAAAATTTCAAAGATCATTTCAAATTTTTAGGGGAAATCTTGTTAATTTTTGTTCATGATTTATGGATGACAAATGATAGTGGTGTTTATTGTAATTTGAAGAAAATATAAAGCTCAAGAAGGAATGTGTGGGATGAGGTCTTAGTTTACTTCTAATTTAAAATGAAATTTACCCCAAAGCATACTTAAGATAATCTCTGTTTGTATATCTTTCATAATTTATATTCCTCTTATTTAATTCACACTTTTTGTAATGAGAACTTTTTATAGTAACGCTTAAACTTCAAAATCCATTAATGAGGATCAACTCACTCGAAGAAGACCCTCGCCTGCACCGTTTTAAAGGCTTAAAGACCTTTTTCCCACACTGTCTTTCTTCTTTTTCCCCATCGTTCGCTTATTATCACGATTTTCACATTTCATATCAGTGGAAAGTAAACAATTTATGCGCCCACACTGACGTCTGACTGGCTGATTGTACTGTCCCGGCGGCGTAATCTACATCATCATAACCCACAGAGGCTGCATAGCCTCGGGCACACCGAAATTATCGTCTCGCCCACGCCTGGGAAACTGGGGGGACGACGACACCTGAGTCTGCATTTAGGGGACTCCGTCGACGCCTCGATCCGGGAGATATAATAAGTAAGGGTTTCGCCTTGACGCTCTATAATACTCTACTCCTGCTGTTCGCCATTCGGGGTTTTTGTTATGCTAATTGGCATTTACAGAGAGAGAGATCCAAAAAGGAACCAACCATCATCTCTTCATAGCCCTGTTGCCTGGAAGGTTCCACACGCATGCCGCCCCCCATCCCAGTCCAGAAGTTGGACGGACGGACCTTAAAACGCTTAACCGAACAACAGCAAATAGTTTCACTTTTCACAATTTTTTCCTCACCATGCAAAATGCGAAGGAAGCCCCAGCAGCCGCCACAGTTGTAAGTGAGAAGTGAATGTTGCCATTTTGTTGGCGTTTGCTGGATTGCAGCAAATGGGTTCTATAGAGATGTGGGCACTGAGAGAAATTAGTGGGGAGATGGAAAATTAGAAAAGGATTTATTAAAAAATAATATTGAAAGAGTTGAAATCATTGTTGATTATTTGTAATAAGTTTTTGGTAATAAATGAAATGGTTAAACATTCCTATTTTCTTTTAAATATTTCTAAAATATATGTTGAAATTATATTATTTTTTTCCTTATATCTCACATTAAAAGTTTGTTTTACTTTATAAATTTATTAAGACCAGATTCGCCCTTTTCTATCAGTGCATTTAGCAGGGCCATGTTTGTGTTGGCTGTTAAACTCTCTGCTATTAAAGGCTAAGGCCGACTTTTTGTCAGCCATTATGGTGTGCACCTTTTGTGCTCCCCTCGTTGTTGTTGCTGCAGCAGTAGTTTTCCAGGGAAACCCTCACATGGACACAGACGCCCTCACAGACACAGGAGCAGACAGAGAGCGAGAATGCCTGTACAGTTCGCTCGCTCACTCGCTGGCATTCATGAAATGTATAGCATAATAAATCTTTACCTAGACGCAGGACGAGGACCAGTGCAAGGGGGTGGGGGGAGGACATCGGGACAGGACATATTTTTCGCTGCTGCTCCGCAGGTAGCAACGGATTTTTGCCACCTTTGCTCACACAGGATGTAACAGGCAGCGGCTGCGTAGGAGTTTCGTTGGAGGGAAGGTCCTGCTGGACCCGCTTCTGGGAACGAGGAGTCCTTGCATTTTTACGTACCATTTTACAATTTCGATTGCTATCTATCTGCTCCGCTCCTCGAATCCCTGATCATCGATCCCTCTGTTTTTTTGCGGTATTTGAGGTAGGAGACAAGGGAGACAAAGGATGCGGAACGCAAGGATAATCATTGCTGACGGACTGACTACTGTGCACTCGCACTCGCTCTCAATCGATCGATCGCTCGATAGGGAATTCTGTGTGCGTTTTGCGGTTCGTTTGATTCGAGGATCGCTTATCGAGAGTTGCATCGTCAGCGGCGATAAGATTAGCCGAGCGAGCAGACTGCCTGTCGCTTTCCAGGGAATCGGGAGGATTGCATAGGGATACGGAGGGAGGTCTGTTTTGGGTCAGAGGCGTTCAGACATGAGGGCATACAGGAAGAGATAAGTCGGGTTGGGTTAAGGGATACGGTTTTAATGTGAAATTCTGAAATGCTGATTGGTGTTAGAGACAGGACACTGATTTTTGATTTTTTCTATGCTAACTCCTGCTTTTCTTGGTCAATTCAGAGACTTTCCTGTTTCTTCTTCTTAACCCAGGTCAGTTCTCTTTTCCAACTTTCCCAACTGGCTTCTTCCCAAAACAGATATGTGAAAAATAAGACCTACGACAAACCTAACTGTTCTGGCCGTATTTTCACTTTCCATCAAAACCCTAAACCTAAAACCCAATATAAATCGAAACTTTTCCGATGGTCTCGCACTAAACCAGAGACGGATTGCAACAGATATTAGGGCCCAACTCCGAGTGGATTTATGAGCATTACATTTTCAGGCAGCAAACCCAGGGCTCTGGCATTTTCGAAATTTTCATAGAAACCAGTTTGGCGACGTTTTCGCTGTCAGACAGCGAGGCTGATCCATCGATTGAAAACCCAGACTGAAATAAATAAGCGCGTTGATTTTTAAGTGTTGTGCATAATTTTAAATACAAAACTATTTTCGGCTCTTCTCTCTCTCTCTATTTTGGTTAAAAGCAGCCGGTGACTGACGTTTATTTTCTGTTTTAAATTAAAGCTCTACGAGCTCCGCGATCTCTGTTGTTGACAGTCGGGTTTTTAGCTTTATTTTTTGGGAGCCTCAGCTTTGGTATTAGTTTTGGTTTCTGTTTTGGATCGCGAATGGGTTTTGATCTGCCCGGCTATGGCGCTGCGAAACCGTTAACACCCATAATAAGTACCGCTATGTACCCTAATTATGTGAAGACGATGGCAGAGTTTTAATGGCCCCCCAACTTATGCATAATAACCCGAGCTTCGAGCTCCCAGCTCGCAGCTCCTCTGGAGGGGTCAGGGAGGGGGAAACCCCTCGGTGGAGAAATCGACAAACAGCATTTCTCGATGCCAGATCGAGAGATTCGATGCCAGATTTTTGTCGTGGCCATATTTCTAGTTCATTTGTGAAATGCATTCGATGGCGCGTGACTTCTCACTCTGAACTTGACTGGAGAACTTTATTTTGTTTTTTATTTTCTCTCCTTTTCTTTTTTGTTAAATCTTTTTTCGGTGTCGGCGAGGGCGGAAATTATTTAATGGCGCGTACATGGGCGACATCGCTGGGCGGAAATCACGCACAGCAGCCCAAGTCTGACGCTGTGGGGAGGCTGCGTGAAATTTTATTTTATTTTATGCGTTCGCTTTCAAGACTTTTATTGGCTCTGCTCCTCCTGGTGCTGCTTACAGAAAATTCCACAAAATTTCTGGCTTGCCAAATTATTTGTCACGCATATTTTTCAAATTTATTCGTTTCCATTTTTCGGAGGGAGGTTGTGGTTGAGTGGTGGCCGTGGCGGACATGGAAAATATGGATTGAAAACTGAAATCCTTGAAATTGTGAAAATAATAATTTATTTGGTTGATTAATTTTTGATATGTGTTTAAAAAGATGTGAACTTAAAGGGAGTCCTTAGCTTTCGTTGGTTTTTAAGTTTAATTTATCTTATATTAAATATATAAATATATATTACATATATTTTGTAATATATTTAAAAACACTGTTCCCTGCAGTTGTTTGTCTCCTTTAAAAAATTCTTGTAAGCTCTGACTACCGTATGTTATTTATAAACTTATCAAAATAAGCAAATCAATTGATTTTTTTTATTATTAGTGAACACTTAACCCTGCCTCCGCCTAACTTATCTAATTGCATTGACACTTAGTCTCAAACGAAGAATCTCCCAACTGGCTTTCAACATCCTCAAACCATTCGACAATCTGCATAAGAAAACAACCGGCAGCAACTTGCACCTTGTATCTGCAATCAGCGGGCAACTCACACTCATTACAGGTGCCCAGACACTGTCACCTGGAGGAGGACATCGAGTGGCATATGAATGGAGGCGGGGACAACGCTGCGTATGAGCAACGTGCAATGTTCGAAGACACATTTTGTGTGTGTAATTGTGGCAACGTAGCACTTGAGAATTAGTTGCAAATTGCCTACTTAAGTTTGTTTGCCATCGAAGGACATATACATTTGAGCACAATGCTCAAGTTGCGTGGCTACCACGCCTTCGCCCGAAAGTTTGTCTCATGCTGCAGCAGACGGACACCACTTGGGCCACGGCAGCAACCTGTTATCACACAATCAACAAGTGCAATTAGCAGCCGCCTGGACCGGCACAATGAAGCGTGTGACAGAGCAAACAAATTGCCAAGCGGCAAACAAATAAACAAGCATACAAGCGAGCGAGCAAACACAATTGCAGTGCGCATGCAACTGCAACTGCAACTGAAATTGAAATTGAAACTGGAACTGCAACTGCCACAGCGACTGCCATGGCGTCTTCGAGGCATTCGCCTTTTGTGCGTTGTCATCAATAAAGTTGTGAGTTGTGCAAAAAGGACGGGGGCATTGCTTAGAGCACCGGGCATTGTCCTGGCCTCCGCCGTGCTGTCAGGCGTGCAAGGCGACTTGTGGCCAGGACAGCTAGTGCCCGGTTGCGCAAAACCCATTCGGCTGTCCAAGACAGGTCCAGGCCCCATAGAAATGGCAATTATCGGCCAAGAAATGAGCATATGTCGTGTGGCCAGGGAACGTGACCGAAAAGGGTTACGTCTTGCCAAGTAGTAGAGTAGCGAAGATACCCATTTTAATAATGTAATTATAAGTTATAAAGGCAAAGAAATGCAGAGCTGACAAAGTTTTGTATTACATGTAAGTTTTCAGTTTTATTTTTGTACTTAAAAACCTTAAAGGGGAAATATGCCACTGATGACCCACCTTTCCCTGCCTTCTTTATAGAAATAAACCCCAACCATTAGAGATATCCTCAGCATTCTCTGTCCCCAGCTGGCTATCAATGATTACCCACCTCGTAAGGGCCTTTCCTCCACCGAAAAAAAAAAAAAAGAAACACATTAGCAACTTCACACTTGGGCCGCACAATCCCTTTGGCTGCTTATTTAAATGCAACTCCGATTTATTGTCAACGCTGGGGCATTTCATTCATTCATGGGCATTATTGTCCTGGCCTTCTCCTCTGCTGCTTCCGTCGCCGCTGGGTAATCCTCGAGCCTCCGGGCAATTCTTGGGCACATTAGCAGCCACCGTCGCCGCCGTATCGCGTATCTCGCCAGGCGCGGCACCTTGGACCCAAAGACTCGACCTAACGACTTCCGTTTGAGCTTTGCGCACGCGCGATCCGCCTGGAGTCCTCGCTGGGCTGGGATTTGGGATCTGGAGTCGAGGCGAGACCCCGCCACGTCCTTCCTTGCGCCCACAGGTTTTAATGATAATCTCCTGAGTTATGTGTTTTTAAATATAATTTCGTTGTTGGCGTGCAGACGACGGACCCATAACTCACATAGCGCCAAGACCAAGTCACGAACTGTCAGACTCAAACTGGACTGAAACCGAGACCGAGACGACGGAGGAGGCTGGCGGTAGAGTCAGAAGTGTACTGAAGCTACAGAAGGTATTGCCCTCCTGCAATTCGATCTAAATGCTTACATGCGTTACATATTTGCACTCCCACGGCAGGTCATTAATTGCCATATAAAATAATGACTTTGATGCAGTGAGAGAAAGGTTTTAAAGGTAAGTAAAGTATTCCTATAACTATGTGTGCTGTTGAGATACAATAAGAGCTCTAGAAGGTTATTGGTCCTTCGAGAAGGATAATATCATTCTGAGCGTAAGTTAAGATTTCTATCTTTATTTTGCATCAATGGTTACCAAAGGAGGTTTTGATGTCTATAGTACGTTCAGGATTATTTCCCATAATATTTTTGACGCACCCCTGAGACTCAAAATTATTCCATTTAGTTCCTTTAACTTCCCACTGAATACACATTGCTTTAAAAAATGTAATTACCAAGCAACCATTATGCAGACACTCTTCGCTTAATTATGCCAGCACTCAATTTGACCTCACTTAGTTAATTCCAATTGCCCTAATCTGGACGCTAATCCGCTTACCACATGTATTTATCACCCCAAAAATTCTCACTGTGTAAGCCACTATGCCCCGGGCCTTGGGATTGGGATTGCGTGTCTATCTGGCATGCCGTCCAGGGGGAGCGTTTAACTTTTCACAACTTTCGCACTGTGCGTTCAGGTTTGGCACCCAATTTATCAAGCGAGTAGAGAGCATTTGTCGTCGCACTTTTTCCCAAGATGCGAGGTGAGAGTGTGCGTGGGAACCCGGCCAGTTGAGCGATCGATCCGGTGAGGGTCTTTAGCATTGATTGGGAGCTACCGCCCGGCACCAGTCTAGCGCTAATAATGCGAATTACTGTCCAGAACAGGCAGCTGCCGTTGCCGGTTCAGGGGGAGAACACGTTGTAATCCTCCCGGCAAAGTTGTTGCTGCTGCTGCAATAGAAGGGGTTTCTCGCCGCCGGAAAGCTGGGACTGGAAACCGTGGGATGTCAGCCGGAACCCTCCCCCATGCCCGCCTGCTGGGCTGCTGCTCGTGCTCGTGCCCGTCCTCGAATATCGGCAACGAATCGAATGGAATGGAGTGAAATCAAATCAAACAAAAATTAAAATCCACTTTGAGCCTATTAAAGTGTGCCTGGTGGTCGGTCGCCAGGACACGGCCGCGCCGTCCTCGTCCGCATCCAGCCGCTGCGCTGTCACTGTCAGTCTCCTAGTTTTAATTGACATGCAAGTCAACGTCCAGCCGTCGGCGACATGTCAATCAAAGTCTGCATTCCTCACCCAGCCTGCATCCCTTACTCACTCCCTTGCATCCTCCCTGCCTCATTACAGGCTGCGGTTTGTTGACGACACACACTCATACTCACACACACCCCACACACTCTCTCCCCTGCCTGCAGCTGCCAGTCCTGCCCACTTTTTTATTGCCGAATCTTCCTATGGTTTTATTATGATTAACCGATCGCTTTGCTGGCCCGCATTTGTTGGGCGTTAATTGGTTTACTCAATACGGCAAACTAGCCGCAAACTAATTTCTGGCCAAGTGGATTGCCACAAGTGGACCAAGTGAGGCGAGCTAATGCTCAAGTGGTAACTAGTAACTGGGGATTTATTTGCCAATTTGCTTAGGGATCGAGAAATGTAAGCAGATGTACATCTGGAAGGATTTCCTTATGGTATATATTTCTTACGATAATATCCAGAGCATTATGAAAGATATAGAACTTAATAATTGCCATACTGGAAATATAAAAATTTAAAAATGCAAGTTATAAAACTAACTACATTTTTATTTTCAGAATATAGGTACATATGTTAAATGTTATATTTTTCTTTTTATTGATACTTCATTTCAAAATTACATGTTTGCTTTCAGAATTTAAATTACATATTGTTAAAATATATATACCAAGTTACGAATTATCCGAAATCCCTCTTATACAAGTATTTTTAGTATTTTCTTTCAATTTTTGAAAACCTCAATTAATTACGTATTGAAAACTAACAAAATAAATAACTTAACACATAAATTTAAATCAATTGATCTCCCGCTTTTAAAATTAAACGCAACTGAAACAAATAAATAACCTAGCACCCTTGATTGGCAAAATCAAAGACCGAAGCCTGACTCATTTGGCTCCCAAAAAAAATATAGTAGTAGCCGGGGTCCGCTGGAAACCAGAAATGTGCCAATAAATCTTGGCTCTATCGCATAGATCAGCAACTCTCTTGGCCAGAAATCATTGTCAGGCAGGGCAATTCATCGGGTCTTTTAATTAATGCCACAGCGAGCTCAACAGACGCGCTGAGCTGGGATTAGAGCTTGGTTCAAGTTCCATTTGGCGCTAGAAAGAAAGTTCGAAACATATACATAGTGATGATAGTAGGGAGAGGTGAATGATAAATTTGGCGTTTAAAATACCATAAAATGACAACGAATTGAGGGGGATATGCAGCAGGTCCGCGAACGGTACGAACTATCGAGTGGTATCGATGCCCCGCCGGGTTTTCTCATAAACAAATCAACCGAACATCTCCGCAGGCCCCATTGTCTGCGCCAGCGAACGGTATTTTTGGCGCACGCTAAATTATAAGTCTTAATTTGTTATGCTTTTTGTCAAGTCTCGTTTGGTATTTAAAATATTTTCCTGTCATCGGGCTTAGTTTAGTTTAGTTTTTTTCTGTTCTCTGTCTCTCTATATCTGTGAGCTTCTTTGTTTCTTGCACATTTTGTATTCTGGTTTCCCATTGTCCATATAGGCCTAGATGTGTGAAAACAGTTAGTTTGATTTGTAGATTTGTTTATCACACTTTTCGAGTGTCTTTCTTCATAGTTCTCCATGGTTAAAAGAGGCTTTGAACTCGATGTTTTGTGTGCCATCAATAGGATTGACCCCGGGAGGAGGCTTGTACTGTCATTGTTAGTTCGGAGGATTAGTTTATGACGGTTTGTTCGGTTGACAATGATATATATATGGCTTATAGAGTGTATAGTTAGAGCCATGTTAATCAGTTCTAACTTGACATCACCTTGTGCTTGTTAACTCGTGTGCTTATCCCGACTTCCGGTGCAAATGCAGGTCACAAAGCGACAAAAGCCTCCCCATATGTATCCGTATATATATATATTTAAATTAAATTATATTCCCCTATAATTAAGCTCAGCCACAGCCCCAAGCCCCATTAAATTATATACTTGGCCATTACATTGTCGGCTCCTCTATGTACATTCGGACATGTACTTTATGTAGCCACATAATCCGGTGGCTTTTGAGCTGAGCCGGGGCCAACAAACATAAGCAAATTAATTAAAGTTGCCACTTCAGTTGAATTTTCCAGGTGAGTGATGCGGAACAAATAATCAATCAATCAGCTCGCACACACACGCACACGTGTATGGAAAAGAGCTGCACGCCCTATCTAGACGGCACAGACGGCGGCATTCATTGGTTGGTCACTGCGACACACGGTCCAGAGGTCCATCAATCCTGCAGTCAGTCAGTCATTTAGTCATTTAGTCAGTTCGTCACTCAGTCTGTCCTGCACTCGTCCGGAGCCTGACGTCTCTGCTCTGTCCAAATGACGTCGCTTTTGGTTTTTCCTTTGCCGGACATGGCGAAATGTTCAAAATAAGTATGAGACGGTGTGCGAATGTAAATGTGCACCTCCTTTCCCCCTTTTTCGCCTTCCGTAATGCAACATAAGCTACAACCGGCTGACTGACTGGCCATTGCACAGTGTCATAAGGGCTATTTTAAGTGGAAAAATGTTTTAACTTACAGGTAATATTTGTTATCTAGGAAAGTCTTAATATGATATGTAAGCCGAATTTTAAATATACAAAATACCATGTATTTAATTTGGAGAGCTTGTTGTGTTGGTTGTTAGCAGCATACAGACTTCTTTTGGAATTTTCTGACAGTTTAAATTATGTTGTGTTTAAATTTGTGATAAACTGAAAAAAAAAAGGTTGTAAGGTTTTATTTTTTTAAATTTTAAATATAGTGGGGACTCAAAATATATAAGGCTGCTACTCGCTCTAAGAATAATAAAAAAAATTAAGGTACTTAAAAGCAATTTTCCTATATGAAAATTTGTTGGATAAATAAACAAGTTTAAAATATTATGCCAAACCAAAAATAATTAAATAAAAGTTTATTTTTGTAGCAGACTGTTGGCTAAACAAATAATAAATATTCAACATAATAAGTTTTAAATATAAAGACATCTTTAATCCTAAATTTTTTAACCAACTTTCTCCCGCCCCACTGTGCATGGGTCACCCTGATTGCAGGACTGCATTTATCAGAAGCTTTTGCAACCGGGCCCCTGTCTGTGCCTGTGTCTGTGAGCCTGGCTGGAGACCGATTCCTAGGTTTGGAGTCCGGTCAGGTCGAAGTCACCATTTCGGGCAACCTCCTGGACAACATTTTCCCCCATTTTCCTATCCAACGGACACACACAGGCAGTGTGTGCGTTTGAACTTTTCCAATTTGCAAGCGAAAAATTGAAAATGCGACGTCGACGACGATGATGATGAGCGGAGATGGATGCGGAATCCAGCGGTGGAGGTGCGGCAGAGTAGCCCAGGGTGTACCATACATGTGTGGCTATATCAAGTAAATAAATCCATACCGTGTGCGCAATATATATATACATATATATATATAGTATAAAAACAATCTGTAGCTGCTTTGTGGCTCAACAAACTGCCGGACATTCGAAATGAAAGCCACTGAAAATGTTGTTAAGCGTTTGTGTCTGGGCGCGGTTGATTAAAAATATATACACTCGTGTACACAACCGCATATATATTTATATAAAATACATACGAGATGTGTGCGTGTGTTTAAAAAAAAAATTGGTTAGCAAAATCGATTTGAGTGGCGAAAAAATTGTAATTAAAATTGAATTTCATTTGGGTGTGTTTTCACCATGAACCAAGGGTCCCTGCCCAGCCCAGCCCTGCCCAGCCTGGCCAGTTGCATTGTGAAGGTGGAAGGAAGGCCCCCGAAACGCGGAGAAAAAAATTAAAGATTTGCTCAGACTTGGGAGTTGTCATGGCGCCAACCCCAAGCAGAGCAGAGCAGGAGCAATTTATTTAATTAGATGCATAAAAACTCATTAAGATAAGAGCTTGTGCTGCTGCTGCTGGTTGCCGACTTCAAGTGCGCGAATCAACAAATGCGCCAAAGTGCAGGACTCGGAGCTCGGGACTCGGCATCCTGGGCCGAAGTGAGCGATTGTTGTGCTCACTTGCCAGCCAACTGAAAAGTAGTGCCTGGTGCAGGTGCAGTCGGGGATTTGTACGGAGATTGTTGGATGAGTTGGAGTCCCTCAGTCCCTCCAACTACTGCTGAGTAATTAACTTGAGCAACGGCGCTGATGAGGACAATAAAACGCCGACTTAATTAAGTGACACAAGTGCATAGCGCCGTTCTCGCCTCGAGGTTGTTGTTCCTTCTGCCTTGATAACCATAAATATACTACCATTTTTAGCTGACAGAGTTCAAGCTTTAATTAGGTGTGAGTTTATATAACATCATACTTTAAAACTTAATAAAATATAAAGATCAAAGATTAAAAGAGATTACAAAAAAAAACCTCAGGGATTTGAAACTATCATGTTCGCTGCTGCTTATCAGGCAACCCCTCAGAGTACATATCTCCTGTATCACTAGACTAGCCCGCATATACAATATAGAGTTTATATATTACTGGTTACTGGGCCTCACATCGCAACACACACTCACCGAAACTGAGCAATCCAACGGACAGCCGGAGTATCAATGACAAATCAGGGCGTGACTAATCGCCTAATTGCTAAACAAACCGCGGCCGTAACAGAAACGGCCTTGCATAGCCCACCCCCTCGATTTCCGAAGAGGGGGAGAGCGGGCTTCGAGACCCTTGGCGATAAAAATGCAAAATTATAATTAGACAGCGATTAGCCAATGGCCCCATGGGACGACTCAGATTGCGCATTTATGCAGGCTCAACGTTCATGATTAAATTACACTAGTCTTCAAAAATGCGGGTTCGGAGGGTTCTCAGTTCTCGGTTCTCGGTACCAAGTACCCTGCCCGAGAGGAAGTATTATGCAGATAAACTCGAAACTTAGTCGGGGCCGCACACAAATCCGAGGCCCGATAGAGGGTCTGTGACAGTGGCTTAGGTTGCACCTAGGTTTTTATTGGTGATTATGATAATATGCACTTCGATCTATGGCTCAGAGTCCTGTGTTTGTTTAGCCCTTTATTGCCCAAAAACTGAGGTGTGCGAGGAGAAGAGGAGATGCATCCCTGCATCCGTTCTGTGCGGATTTGCGAGGCGTGGATTTTAGAGGTTCATTATCCGGACACCTAGACGACCTGCTGTTCCCCTGGGTTTTCCCATTTTCCGGTGCAGGTGGACATGGGCTTAGCCATCGCCTAGGGTCGCCGCCAGGCAGTCTGACTCTCTGGCCATTTGCATGTGTTGTGTTTCTGGCTTACCTGTTGATGGTTACCGGTTACCGGTTACCATTTACCATTTACCTGTCGCAGATCGTTGTAAATCATCGGGCCTATCGATCAAAATCGCTGGTCTATAAATTCGTACGCCTGCCACACATCCATCAAGTGCTTTTGGGCCTTGCTTTTCTGGACCAGACCACATTGCTGCCCCACAGCTAATTGGATTTTTGTCAACTAATCCGATTTGTTTATGTACTCGCATCTCGGAAATGTATAGTCCCAAAAAAATACAACACAAAAAAGCAGGCCCGTCTCCGAATTGGTTACAGTTTTAGTCTTATGAATCAACTCGGCTCCGTTGCATGTCTCACTCGGTTAACCTACATTCCAGAAATGTGTCACTCTGAGCCGAAAACACAAGCCACTTTACTTTACTACTAAATTATACAAGCCCTGGCTGGCTGGCTACCATTTACTTGCCAGACTGACGTCCAAGTAATGACATTTGTTTGCCAACTTTTCGCCATTGTTCAAGTTTAATTAGTTGTTCAACTCTATCTATCTATCCATCTCGCATCCCAGTAGCCGTCTTTCTCTCTCTCTCTCTATGGCAAGCCTTTGTTGCCATTAATATTGAAGGGTTGTTTGCTCCAGGCAGACCGCCCCCCCAGAGAAAGAGAGAGTGAATCGGGAATCTGGTTGTGGGATTGCGTGTATCTGATTAGGAAAGTCAGCAGAGCAAAAGTATTGATCAAATCTGGGAAAATATTTGATGATGGATGAGGGATTTTGATTAAATTGGAAGTGTTTTGGCATCGTTTAATAATTAAATATTGCTTTCAAGATTGATTTTATGCTTTAGAATTGTTAATTTATGCCTAAAAGGTTGACAACAATTTTTTAAACTAATTTTTAAACAGTAAAACTAATTATAAGTTTATTTGTAAGAAAAACTGGGGGCTTTCCTACGATAATTATTATATGTTTAAAGCGTCTGTAATGCTTGTTTTAATCGAAAATTATATACTCTTCCCCTTCATATTCATTTTGTATAATTTTTTTAATAAGTAAAATATGAAATCAAACTTATTTCTTGAACATCCTTAACCCAATAAAGAAACCTGTATATAATTTAAAGATTCAGTAAACATATGTCATAATAATATTTATTATATAAGCAAAATTTTTAAGAGCACAGTAAATTATAATCATTTCTTACCTAATCCAATAAATAAACCAAGAATCAATTGAAAGATTCAGTAAACATCTGTCATCTTGCTCTATCAACATGCTTCTTCATAAATATAGAGATCAACCTAAGCCCAGATATAAAACGGAACTATTATGTCTAATTAATGAACTAAATCAAAAGAGCCAAAACAAAGCCAACGAAAAACTCTCACGATCGCCGATTGCTGACTCAGCTGCTGCAGTTAAAAAATAAAAATACAAAAAAAAAAACAAAGCCAAGCACCTGTCCCCACTAGACGAGCCACAACAAACACACGGATCGAAGCCAGAAACCACCAAATAAACACAAACAAAACAAAATCTTGTTAAACGTGTGATTAGCTCTTAATTTTAATGGCAATCGGACCTCGATAAAAATGCTGTCATCGGGGATTTCGTTTAATTTTCTCACTGATTGCAACAAATGACACCGCGCCACCAAAAAATTAGTTGTAGAAATAAAAGAAAAAAAATTAAAACAAACAGAACAAAGAGCTCAGAACAATTTTGTTTCAGCTAATTAAAGGTAAGCAAACACAGCTGGATGGATAGATATACTATATACTGTACATTCATAAATAAATCCAAATATCAGACGATCTGACAATTTGCATGTCAAACGAAGTCACAGTTGAGGGAGATTTGTATCTGCTGCAGCTTAGCTCAAATGACACCCATATAGCATTAATAAATCTCTTGTTTTGCATTTGCGGCGACGCAGAAAAAAAAACAACGAACTGAAAAATTATGCATGTATCTCGAACATGCCACTCGGCAATCTCGCATTTCAACACAAATAAACAGGCCTCAAATCAAAGATAAGCAGCCACCGACCAGAGAAAAAAATATCCATCTGTGGATATATTATGAAAATTGCCACAAATGCAAATGGAGTCTCGTTTTTTATGTATGCGAACTATTTTGAGCACGGCAAATAAAATCGACAGTTTATACTAGCAACTAAAAATACCTTAAAAAAAAGGTTGAACGTTTTTAATCAACCCGGAATAGGGGTTAAGCCCTGCAGATGTAAAGTTTTATAATTAAAAATCGTTGGCGCTAATTGATTGCAAAGTCACAATAATGGAAGTGAAAATGGAAGCAAAGGTGAGCCGTGAGCAGCGAGGGGAAAGCAGGTGGTGAAAAATTGAAAATATTTTAATTGAAATTCAGCGGCAGCTTTCATTTTAAGCCGTAGCATTTACTGAAATTATAATAATCAGCAGCGGCGACAAAAAAAGAACGATAATAAATAAAAAATGTAGTAAACAGTGTATAATGTTTGCACATAATAAATAAAATGCTTTGATCCAAAAAAGTTCGACAGTTCGGTTTGTTTTTGGTGCCAGGCCGCTCTGAATTTGCAATTTTTCATTAATAATACATATCATAATTTTTTATGAGCTTTATGAAATGTTGGCCTAGCGCGTGGGCCAGATGTGATGGCTTGGCCGGCATAAATTAGCCACATTAAGTGGATATATTATGCCGTTTTCTAGGCCCATTCACCGAGGGTCGAGTGATTGGACAAACTGGGTCTGGTGAGCGGCTCTGATGAGAAATATTTATATATCTATCTATTATAAAATTCCAAATAATTGGCTTTAACCTTGGTGTGGGGGAACGATGCATGATCAGTGGCATTAGCCTGGGACGCGGTGGTGTCAGGTACAAAGCTACCGCTTCCGGTCACGAAAATTGCATTTAATCATTGACAAAATGCCCTTAGATAAATATTGAAATGTTTGATTGCCAAAATAATTGTTCCAGTGGAAATATTTTTAGATGGAATGAGTTATGATAGAGAGAGAATCACGTTTCATGTTTTGTTCTAATTTGTCAAGGTTTGCTTAATGGCTGGCAGTGACAACAAGTTCTTCCACTAAAATTTTGTTTATTTATGTTGACAGTGCGTGAATATCATTTGGGTTTTACTACTCTAATCGCCTTTGTCTTGGGGAATTACGCATCCCACTTAACAATAAGGGGAGGGCCATAAAACTGAAACTGGCTTATAAAGCATTTAACACTTTAAGCCTGCTGCATATTGACTTTGTATGCAAAACTCACGGATCCTCCCAGATCAGCCTTACTTTTTACCGACGGCAAAAGTTTTATAAATAAAGAAAAAGTTTAAAGGGTTTTTTTGTAAAGATTTTTCTTTTATTTGTTTTTTTGTGGATTTTTTCTTGGTTTTGTTTTTTATTTTTATCTCCAGGTGCTTGGCAATGTTTTTTGTTGTTGTTTGGATTTGTTTGTTTTGGTTGCCTTGCTCCATGTTTCACATTCACGTTTTGCACGTTTCTTGGTTTTGTTGTTTTACTAAATTTTGTTTAGGTTTGCTAACATTTTTGTTGTTGTGTTTTTTTTTGCTTTAGATTTCGCCTTCATTTCGATTTAAGTTTTAATAATAATAATTTTTCTTTTCGCTTTATTACACTTAATTATGGTTTGTCTTGTCTGGTATTTGTAAGCATAATTAATAATTAAATTGTTTATATAATAGATAATAATTAGAATTACTTAATGCATAAGAGAATTTATAAAATAGAATGTTTTTGACATTTTTCTTTGTGTTTTTTTTATCTTCCTTTTTCTGTGAAATATTTTCATTTTCGCTTTCTTGCTATATCGAGTTTTGTTTTTCCTATTAATTGGGCGAGGGGCTCTCTGTGTTTTTCTTTTTACGTTGCAAATGCACATTTTATGTTTTGGGGGAATGTCTTTTTTGTACAGCAAGTGGAGGGGTGGGGGGGAGGAAATGAATTGATCTTCGAAATTAAACCATTTTGTTGTTGACTCGGTAAGTTGCAACAATTTATTTGTATCACACAATTGTTGTAGCTAGCAGGCGGAAAATCGAACAGAATGGAATGCAGTGGGTCGGTTGTCTTCCTATTGCGGTACAACAGTGCGTATGCTTCATGTTAAATTACTAATCGTTAAACTCTAGGCATTACTTATACGTCTGTGTCCTCGAATTGATTCTTAATAACTAAAGCTAAAATTGTGTCTGTGTGTGTGTGTGAGTGTGTGGTGTGTGGTGTGTGCGTATCCTAGGGCTTTAGTTAATATTTTCAATAATTTACAACGTGGATATATCCAACAGGCCGGCACTGGCGACCACAGCCGCCTCGTGGCCAGGATGATAGTGATGGTACAGCTGGTGATGCTGATGGTGCTGATGCTGCTGCTGCTGCTGCGGGAGATGCTGTTGCTGGTAGTGCTGCTGCTGTTGCTGCTGCTGCTGTTGCTGCTGGTAGTGTAGATGCTGCTCCTCGAGATGCTGCTGCTGCATGTCCAGCATGCTGGCCGATGCCGCGAACGAGGAGCCAGCCGCAGCGGCCGCGGCAACAGCGGCTGCAGCTGCCGCAGCGGACGAGGCAACCGCCGCCGAGACGGAGGAGGAGGATGAGGATGAGGTTGAGGCAGCGGCGGCGGCGGCGGCGGCAGCGGCTGGGGTCAGCTGATAGGCGGCTGCCAAGGCGGGTGAATGCGCGGCATTGTGGCCACTGGAATGCGCCGAGGAGCGGCCTCCCGACGAACCCGATGCCGTCGGACTGGGCCGTCCGTTAAGCAACTGTTGCTGCTGCTGCTGTTGTTGCTGCTGCTGTTGCTGTTGCTGCTGCTGCTGCGACGCCGTCGGCATGTACGGCGGCAACGGCGGCGAAACGCTCACAGTGGAGGCTGCTCCATAGGCGCTGGCCATTTCTCACATATGGGCCAGTGGGGCCATCGTCCGCAATGACTGCTGGTGCTGCAGGTGATGCTGCTGCTGCTGCTGTTGCTGCTGCATGGCTTGGTGTTGCTGCGGGAGGTGTTGCTGCTGCTGCATGGCTTGGTGTTGTTGCGGGAGGTGTTGCTGCTGCTGCTGCTGCATCGCCTGATGCTGCTGCTGCAAGTCCGGCGAGTCCGTCTGATAGTGCAGCAGGTGGCGCTGCTCGTCCGGCAGATGGTACATGTTCATCAGGTGATTCAGCTCACCGCCGCCGGCTGCTGCCGCCGCTGCTGCTGCTGCCGCTGCTGCAGCCGCCGAGCTGTATTCCCGCTTCATGATGTGATTGTTGTTATTGTTATTGTTGTTGTTTAGCGCTATGGCACTGGGACTGGGCGACACGGGCTCGGACTTGATGCTCGAATCGCTGGGGCTGTGACTCTGGCAGGAGACCTGGCCACCGCCGCCGCCGCCTCCGCTGGAGCCGTAGGGAGCCGGACTGCCCGGCTGCTGTTGCAGGCTACTCGATCCGTACGGCGACGGTGATCCCGGCTGCTGCAGGCTGCTTCCATACGGCGATGTCTGTCCGCCGGACACCGTGCCATACATCGCATAGCCGTTGTTGTACATGTGTCCCATGTCGTACCGCTGGGCGGCGGCATAGTGCTGGCCCATGTAGGAGGTCTGGTAGGCGGCCGCTCCGGCCGGATCCGCGTGCATCATGTACCCGTTGGGCATGTATCCATTCGGGGCGTTCATCTGGTACATATCCTGGCGCGCCTGCTGGGCCGCCGCCGCTGCTGCCGCCGCCGCTGCCGCTGCACTGCCTCCGCTGCCGTTCAGGGATTGATTCTGACCCTGGCCCTGGCCCACTCGAGTGGGCGTCACTGGTTCTCCGGGCGCTCCACCGCCACCCACTCCCACGCCCGCCTGGCCGGGCATTAGGCCGCCCATCGGGTACTTCTCCTTGGTCTTGGTCAGCGTTTTGGTCTTGCGACGCGGCCGGTACTTGTAGTCCGGATGCTCCTTCATGTGCACCGCCCTCAGCCGCTTGGCCTCGTCGATGAAGGGCCGCTTCTCCGCCTCGGACAGATCCTTCCACTGGGCGCCCAGCCTCTTCGAGATCTCCGAGTTGTGCATCTTGGGGTTGTCCGAGGCCATCTTCCGTCGCTGTCCCCGGGACCACACCATGAAGGCGTTCATGGGTCGCTTCACTCGATCCGCATGCTGCTGGTTCTTGTTGGCCGTGGCGCTGTTGTTGTTGTTGTTGGCGGCACCGCCGGTCATGCTGCTCAGGGCGGATCCGGCGCCCAGGTGTTGCTGCTGCTGCTGCTGGGAGTGCTGCTGGGAATGCTGCTGCTGCTGCTGCTGCTGGTGGCTAACGGGCGAGGTCATGTGGTGGCTGCCAATGCTGCTCTGGGTGGGACTCAGCTCGCTGGAGCTGTGCAGCGGCGAGCTTTGCTGCTGGCTCACCTGGCTGCCGCCGCCGTTCCCGTTCAGGGTATTGGCCATCGAGGACTGCAGCGAGCTGAGCGGATTGGGACTCTGGCTGGCGACAATGTGGGCGCTCATGTGGTGGTGATGGTGGTGATTGTGGTGGCTCAGCTGCGAGTGGGTCAGGTGAGACTGGCCGAGATTCATCAGCGGCGCCAGGGCCGAGTACGGCGAGGCGGCGTGCCCATGGAGCGCCGCACTGGTGTGATGCGGCGGCATGGTGGCGTGCAGCAGGCTGCCCTTCATGTCCGATTCCATGGTCAGCATGTTAGGTGGCGAGTAAAGGTGGAACTCCTCCTCGACGATACGGATTTTGTGTTGCTAAGATTTGGCTTTCTGCGGGAGATAGCTGCTTGCTGGCTCGCTAAGGCGCTTTGCTTAGTTTTGTTAATTAGTTTTTGAACATTTTGTGGGAAACCATGGTGCACTTGGTATACGTTTTGTTGTGGCTTTTGAATTGAATTTAAAGTGGCAATAGTTGGTATCAAAAACTTCTTGGCTCTCTTTGGATTTTAGCTTTGGATTTTTCAAGCTCCACAGTCACAATTTCTCTATTTGCGCCGTGCAAACACTGGGAAAACACACTTGAGAATTGTTGTTTAAAAACCCGACGCGATATGGTCGTTGTCTTGCTTGTGTATTTATTATATTTATATTTCTTTCTATTATTTAGGTGTTTTATTTTTTTCTTCTTTTGGCCAAATCAGCGCGTTTGCGGGAACAGCGAAAAAATACCTCCACACTAGGCGGAATTGAGCACCTTTCTGTTTCTCCGGACGACGGCGAAACCTGTTCGAGGTGCGTTCTACGCTGCCTTTCCTCTCTCCTCCTTCTCTGCCCTGCTGATGATGATGACGAGGCACGAACCGCGCACGCCGAACGAGCCGAGACGAAACGAAGCGAAACCGAGTGTACGAAGTTGCTTGCTTTTGCGTGTTGCGTGCGCGTGTGCTGACAACGGGGCGAATGAGAGTTGAATGAGACACTGACTGTCGCTGGCGGCTCGAGCAACCTCCGTTCCCTGCACACACACACCCGTGCTCGCACACACACACCCTGGCTCACAGACAGGGTGGCTGCGAAAAACGGGTCTCCGTTTCGTTGTGTGCGTCGGCATGTGGAAACCAGTTTTCCCTTCGCTAGCCTTGGCCAGAGCGAGACAACCCTAGTGCTTGGTGCTCTGCTAATAAATCAAATAAACGCACGGCATGTGTCTGTGTGGCTTGGTTGTGTTGGTGAGCGCTGGCTGGGTCGGATTTTGCGCAGCCCCGCGCACCAATGAGCGGGCCGTGTGAGCAGTTCCGCCTAACGGTGCTGTCTCGCTTCCGCCCCGTATCGATCCGTGTTGCGCCTGACGTTGCCATAAAAATGTCGTCGGCGCGGTCTATGCGGTTTATGGCAAGCGCCGTTGCCGCTCTTCTCCTTCGCGGCGCCGAAACTCTGGAGGAATTTTTCGCCATAACCGTATAAATTTCGAGCTTTAAACATGGCCGACCCCAGTTGGCCAGAGGAGGGGCGGCGAAGTGGGAGGCAGGCAGAGGTCGAGCGAAGGGGAGGCGTGGCAGGGCGGTGGATCCGTGTTTGCGGCGTTTTCGCCGTTAGAGCGCGTCTCACGCGCATAGTTTTTGCCTATTTTTTCTCCTCCTTTCGGTACTTGCATATTTATTAAAAAAATTACTATTTACAGTTGGGGTCAAGAAGGGAAAACATTAAAAAGAAAAATTTGTACAAAATTAAAAAAAACATATTTAAGATACTATCATACAGATACTTAAAGCTAACATATATTTTAAACTGAAAATATTTGAAAGTTTTATTAGATTCAAACATATAAAAACGTTGGTCAAATTCGAACAGATTCAATACCTTGTTTTTTTAATTTATCTATTTTTTTAAATTTCTGAATTAGAGTACATAAAATAATTTATATAAAAGATTGAACATTTTCGAATAAACGAATTCAGGAATAATAAATAAAATTAGCTAAGAAATTTAATTAGATTTTTATTTGTGGCGCAAAGTTATTTGAAATTATTTCTAGATGCAATCTTGTCTGTTCATTTTCAGGAATATTACTTTTGAAAAACGTCAATGATTAAATACAAAATAAATAGCAAAGTTAGGCACCAAAAGAGAGTACAATTTTATCTTACTTTATTCAAAAGCCATACAATTTCCCCCTCGACTGTACTGAAAACTATATATATATCTGCAGCTCTTCTCACCTCCCCCGCTGCATCTTGTGCCGAGGTTCTTATTAACCTAATGGGTTTGCCAAGGTAGCTGCCGAATAATTGTGTAGGCAGCGAGCCGGCAGCAGATGGAAAAAATTTATTAAGCAAGTGCACTGCAGCTGACGCTGGGAAATGTATCTTTGCGGAATGTATCTCGCTCCGTGCGAAACTTTGATGCGGCTTGGCATTCGTTCGCTCACGTATCCACGAATTCACCACACGAGCTGGCTGGCCTCCCCGGCATTGTCTCAGTACCAGCTCCTAGCTGCCACTACCACTGCCACTCCCACTCTCTTTCAGGAGCTCCATTTAATTTACCTTCGCCTCGATTAATGCAGTTTTTACTCGACGCTCGTAGTTCTTTTGGGTTGTGAGTAACTCTCGGATGCTTTTGTTCCGACGTTTCAGCGACGTAAAGTGATTGGATTCCGGTTCTCAGCTGGCTAACACCATGGCACACTCATGGCGGAGTAATGCAAATGGATTGTCGATTAATTAACTCTTAAATAGGGTTTGATATGCTCTGGATAAAGACCATTTCATTTGAGATGTATGTAGCCTAGGTTTTTAATTAAATTGTAATTAAATGTTTTTTTTTTTTTTTAATTTTTATAATGCAGAGGTCTTATAATGTATTTTTTCTGACTATCAATACCAAAAATAGACGGCATAAACTAGCGTTCTTCGCAATTGCTAATAGTTTTTAAAGTGATTAAAATATATATAAACTAATAATAATCCTAGGAAAATGACTGTAAAAACAACTCAAATATAAAATGACACATCCCTTTCTTTCCAGAAATTTAGAAAATTTCTTAAAACCCCCCTCCCAAAAAACTGTATTAAATATTTGATTTCCTTTTATTTCTGTTTAATTACCCTGCATTTGTTAGTATTTTCTCTTCAAGAATCAACGTCTTACTTCCTGCAAGTCATCTGTCGAGCACTTGAGCCGCGCTACTAACCCATTAAAAATGTATAATACAAACAAAAGTCGGTATGTGGGCTCGTTCGGGGCCTGCTTAATGAATTTATGGCCAATTGCAAATCATTTGACAATGGAGCTCAGCAGAAAACAACAATAAATAAATGGAGGAAGGAAGGCAGTGAGCAATCGGCGAGCCGGCGAGCAAACAATGCAAAAACCTGCCCCAGTAACTGACCTACAACAAAGCCAGAGCGAAAACACACAGCAACAAAAACGCAAATCTTAGCCGCAAAAAGTTGGCCAAAAGAAAAGGAAAAACTCAAAAGTCGATGTCGATGGTTGATTCTGCTTGGGCCCCGGCCTATTGTGTAATGCCAAACACAAATATACATTGAAGGGAAAATACACACATTATTCTTGTTTCATTATCAACGTACTTGCTACTGCTGGTTGTGGCATTGATTCCTTTGATGTTGGCAAGACTGTTGCTCTTCAGAAAGCCTTTGCCTTTCATTTGAAAATGGGAAAATAAACCGAAAACCCGAAAAACTGAACAGCATAAACATAACAACAACAATACGCCGAGTGGAAACCAGACCAGGCCCAGACTTAAGCCCAGACTCGGACTCGAACTCGGTCTCGGACTCTGGCTCGGATTCGGATTCAGATTCGGATGCGGGATTCCGATTCCGATTCCGATTCGGGTTCAGAACGAGAGACGAGTAGACACTCAGACGGCTTTGTTGCCGCTGCTGCTGCTATTTGTGCTCCACGTTTGACGTTTGAGCGTGCTGGGCGCGTGTGAATGAAAAGGAAGCTCACTCGCAAACAAAGTCAAGGTCATTGTAAAGAGTTTTAATTGTTCGCACAAAAAAAAAGAAACGAAGAGAAAAAAACGAAAAACATAATAATAAAAATAAAAATGCTCACATACACAAACACAAGCAAACACAATGGGCGGGAGGGCATTACACAAACAAACATTCGTACATAATAAAAGAAATAAAAACGCAACCGAGGAGCGGACAATGGCGAAATGGCAACAAGAGGGGCATCAGCAGCAGTAACAACAAAGGCCACAATTGGCAAGCCAACAAGTTGAATCTGAATAAAAATTCGTAAAAAGGATACAGGGATAGAGTTCATGACTTTTCCGAATTTAAATAAATTATGAATGGCCAACATAAAGGTGAATATTCTTCAGAATTTCCTTGTGAGCAACTAAGAACTACTTGCATAAAATCTTGAATATTAATAAGAAAATGAAATAAAATATTAATTAATAAATTCGTAAAAGAATACATGGTTAGAGTTCATGACTTTGTAGACTTAAAATAAATTATGAATGGGCAAATGTAAATATAATCTTTGACTAACTAAGAACCCTAAGATAATGGTTAAAATTAAATTTATTCTTTTTTAAAGAAGTTCATTGATAGGACAAAACGTTGTTTTTCAGTAAAAATGCATTAAATTTTCAAAAAAAGTAGAAATTTTGTGGTATTTAAGTAAAAAGAAATTTAATATTTGATTAATTTCACACAAAAAGAATATTTTTTTAAATCAATCTTAAACATTTTATTGGAATTTTATCACTATAAAAACTTTGGTATCACTGCCTTGACCCCACAAATCGATCCCAATCGAAACTTCTTTGCCGAAATATCAATACATTTTCCAGCGTTATAGCCCATATTGCATCCGTTTTTGTTGGCCAAACTTTGGGCCACTACCGTTTTTTGTGTGTTTGTTTTTTATCCCCTCCCTGTTAGTCATATACTCCTACTGCAACTTTCGCTGGTTCTCTCTAAAACTCGGATCTGTAACGCTGCCTAAACGCTTTGGTCTTGCCACAACTTTGGCCCGGCAACTGTTTTTACTGTTTTACGAGTTCGTTTATCCGTTTAGCAGGAGCCCCCGAAAAAAAACAGTAAAAATAAGTAAAAAAAAGGAAACAAGTAGAAGGAACCCCACAAAAAAATTACAACAAAAAGTCTGCAAGCACTCGTCGGGGAGAACAAAAACAAGTGCAGAAAAAAATTACGTATACGACCCGTAGTCTCGACACTTGCAGACGAAACCCCACCCACACAAACACACTCACACGCACACACACATGCTGAAAGGGCGAGTGCGAAAGAGAGGGCCACACAGACACCAACACAGACACAGAGAATAAGCAACAGACACATCCACAGACGCTATTCAGACTTATTCATTTTACACATTCATTTCCTCATTCAATTCGCAATTGTATACGAAATTTCAATTGTTTGTTGAATGTATTATATGCGTTGTGGCTGTGGAATGGCATCGTTATTGCCGTTGCTGTTGTTGTTGTAGTTGTTGCTGTTGTTGCTTCTCCACTTGCCACGATGACGACGACGACGATGATGATGATGATGACGATGTTGAAAATTGCATTCGCAGGCGAAGTTCAAAGCGAGTGTGTGTATATGTGTGTGTTTTGTAGGAGCAACAGGTTGCTCTAGCTTTTGAAATTTTGCCACAGGAGACAAAGAACAAATGAATCCGGATAGGACCCCGAGTATGTGTGTGTGTGTGTGTATAGCCTGATTGCATGACGATGATAAGCGCGAAGTTCTGGCCATTGAAATGGTGAACGTGTTGATGAGCACAGCATTCACTCACCCATTCATTCATTCATTCATTCAGTCAGTGAGTTTCCAGCGAAAGTGAAAGTGGGTCGGTTTTGTTAGAATGTTTAGGTGGGCCCTAGGATGTCCCAGGAAGCCTCTGTCTCTCTGTCGCTCGGTCTGTCCTCGCCAAAACAATAAAATGGCATTAGTTTTGGGCTCTGAACTTGATGCAGGAACAATATAGGTGGCAGCCAGAGCAGGATGGAAGTTCCATCATCGATTTTATGCGGTCAAACCAGAGAGACAGCGCGACAGGGACAGACAGAGAGAGCGAGAGAGCGAGACGGTTAGAAGGAACTGCCCCACATTCTATTCATGGCAACGAGGCCCCAAAAGAGTTGAAAAGTGAAAGATGCAAATAATAGCTCAGCTCTCCGTGCTCTCAGTGCTGCTGCCATCCCTTTCGGCGCAGACGGGGCGTGTTTGTCAGCCAAGGCGAACAAAGAGCCAAAGATATAATATCTTATTGTTATTCTGTATTATTTTTGTGTCATTGAACTTATTTTGCCATAAAAATACAGGGAGAGTTTGGGGGCTGGCTAGACGGCGGTAAGAGAAGGGACGACCGCCAACGCAATCATAATCAATAAGGGAAAATGCAATTGTTTCAGGTTCAGGCCCCGTTTTTAGTCACTTTTTTTTACTTTCCCGATGAGCTAAACAATAGCCTCCAACTGTTCCGCAGATTCAAGGCAGACAGATCGCCAGACCGCAGTATGGTTTTGCAGGGCGGAGATCTCACGATTAGCAAATTGATTTTTCGTTTGTTTTGTCATTTAAGGCATTCTGTAGAGTTATTTTTAAAGCTAAAAATTATATAATTAATCAGAGAAAATTATACTGTAATCTATGATAAGATGTACATTCATTGTATTCTAAAATGGAACAGATATATCTATAAGTATTCTGAAATGGAATTAATGCATTTAAGAATATTTTAAACAGAAACTTAAAGTTTAGAGTGAAAATTTTGTTAAATTCTGAAGCTAAGGATATAGTATTTTTAAACATAAATGTATATATTATAGTAAGAAAGAGAGCTAAACTATACTGTCCCGACTATGCAACACATAAGACAAAAATCATTGCATACTTTTCGGTGGCATAGTACTTGCTGCAGAATTTTAAAATTTGTATAGGTGAACTCTTAAACTAATTACTGCTTACGTCCGCTCTGACAGAAGTATTCAATTATAATTTATTTAAAAATAAATATTAATATCTTTATTAAGGTATTGACATAACGAGTCCTCTTTATCATGAATATGTAGTCATAATTAGTTATAAGGTTAATTGCTCATGAGTTGAGATTTTAATAAAGATACAATTATCTTAAATATATAAACTAACAGTTTATATTTTTGGTATACAGTCTTTATAGTGAAAAACATATTTGTGGTTAAGATCTTTCAATTGTTAACATAATTAAATTACTCCCTTAGAAAGTGTTTGGTTTTAAGTTTTTAAGGCAGCGAAGATAGATAAATAACCAAGAAATATACCCTACAATTCGAATTTCATTCAAATTTGTCTTTTAAATAAATAAGAATTAAAATTTCAGCTACTCCCCATGCATCTTAATTCTTTGTGACATTCCCTTGGCAGCCAAAAACTTGCGCCTTCATATCCCACTGGAAATTGCTCATTTAATGAAACTAATAAAACATACTCATATGCTCGGTGCGACTCAAAATGATTCGAACAAGGAGAAATAAGAACAAAATCGTAACTGCAAGAATGAGCTTATAAAGATAGAATATGAAAATTCCCGTTGACTGTCGCCATATTTCCATTTAGTGGCTCTTGGGGCGGATACGGCCAATTGAGTGGGGCGATGACGACGATGGTTGTCGACTGCAGAAGTTCTTTGTTCATGTGGCTGGGCGTAATTTATCGCATCATTATCAACGTGATGCGATGTGGGGCCAGAGGCTCGTTAAAGGTTGTTGTCGCTGGCTCCTATTGGCGATGCCGCGCAAATTGCAGCCACTTAATTCAATTTAAATAAATTTAAAATGCGTTGAACTAGTTGAGAGACAGTCGTTCTGTCTCTCTTAGACCTTACTCCTCAGGGTGTTTGCGTCGTTTAAACTTGAGTGCGGCAATTGGAATAAGTAGAGGAAATAAATATGTGAGTTTAAGTGTTCAGAATGAGAAGTGGATTTAAATGTATGGGATTGTGTGAATCATGAAAGTCTTTCTATAAATAAAATACAAAATGGGAGACTCTTGAATAAACTCTCACAAAATAAAACATGTGTGAAAAAGTCTATGAAATTGGTATTAAGTTCTTCACCAACGATAAGCTCAAACTTTAAAATTGTAATTAAATTCATCACCAATTAGCAGCCGAAAAGTGGGCAATGCTTTATTTATTTACACTTTTTTAATTTTATATTTCTCCATCTTTGTAATAATTTTCTCAACTCTAAAACCTGAGTCATCCTGCAGCCAAGTGACAAATCGCTGAGCGTAAGACATTGAAACTTGAAGACGTCGACGGCGGCGGTGGAAAATCG
Source organism: Drosophila seguyi (assembly GCA_008042675.1). Lineage (NCBI taxonomy): Eukaryota > Metazoa > Arthropoda > Insecta > Diptera > Drosophilidae > Drosophila > Drosophila seguyi. The sequence goes on from VNJU01010708.1 coordinate 183,812, forward strand.
ACGGAGTAGGAATCCCTTCCAAGAGTCCTTCAGTTGCCAGGCTCCGTTGCCTTGTCGAAAGCGTCAAACTTCTGGCCAGAAACTGGAAGGGCAAACACAACAAGGAAGGGATCATCATCTAGCGCTTCGCTTCGGGCGTGAATAAATGAAGTTTGCAAATTGCACCACGCCTGACCACCACCACCAAGGCATTCGTGGCAGTAGCTGTTGCAGTGCAACCAGCATTACGAATGCAAAACTTTGTCCTCATTACTCTGCGATGCTGGGAACAAGGAGTCGAAGTTGAGATTGGAACCTGGAAGGAAGCTAGCTGCCTGCCCCTGGGTTAAGGCGTTGCTCTCGGTCCAAGTTATGGCGTCTGTCACAGCGGGGCCAGAAAAACTTGTCGTCATTGCATTGTCCGGCCCAAGTTCTCGGCAGCTGTAGGGGCCTCTGAAGGACAACCAGAACGAGGAGGGGAATGAGGATCGGGGAATAATAAGGAGGATGAGGACGTAGAGGACCCGGGACCGAAGTACGATGAGCGATGACGACAACATCTGCAGTTCCAGTGCCGGCCAAAGTCCAGCAGCTGTCAGCCCGTCTAACAAGTGTCACAGCAAGTTTTCGCTGCTCTCCTCTGGACCCGAACTGGACATGGAGACATATATATATATATGAATATTCGTGTATATATGTATGTATATAGCACTCCTGGCGAGTCCTCGGACACTCTGTGTGGACTCTTTGTGAAAGATTAAAATCTGCAAACAGTTGTCATCCCAGTTTGAGTTTCGCAAATATACCAAACGGCCCCGGGACTTTCGTGCTGATTAAATGATTTAAGGTCAGTTGGATTTTGTTTGGTTTTCAACTTACTTGCTGGTTGCTCACTAATTCATGAGTAATTAGTAAGCAGACTAAGTTTTGTAATTGACTTGGGCCTGATCTAATTGTGAGTGAACTCAGGCAGGTATTTGCTTTAAAAATAAATGGAAATGTAAAGTTCGAGTAAATAGAAGAATGTGACATTTTGTTTCAGAGTAAACAGATGACTAAATTAGTTGTTAAATGAATGTGTAAAGCAATTTATTTATTTTAGTAACATATTTGTAATTATGAATTCCTATAATCTTGTATTAAATTAAAATGTAGCAATAATTAAAGGTTATATGGGAGTTTGCATTTGAAATCGTATAATTTCCTATTGATTAATTTTATTTTAATTTTGTTAAGTTTTTAAGAAGCAACATTTATCAAAGTTCGTACCAAAAACTATCTTGAAATTGGGCAGATTTCCCTGAAAGTAAATTCCTATGAGAACATTTTTCCAGTAGCTCCCATAGCTCTTCAATTCCGACCTATATAATCTCACATAATTGGACCACCTGCACTGCACTCTTATCTTCCGATCGAATCTCCTTATCCCCAATGTAGACATAAAATTACGCAGGGCCTAAACGGCGTTTATAGTAACATTAAACTAAATACCCATAGAAAACCATGACCGCATGAAATTAAAGACAACAAACAGACCGTCCGCTGGGAAACTGAAATCCCCTGTAATTTGCCAAGCCAGTTACTCATCGAACGGGATCGCAACGCAAACGAGATCAATCATCAGACGAAGAGGCCGAAAAAAACGACCTAAAATCGCTCATCAAATTTTAGTAGAATGTAGAGTACACTGCAAAAAATCCCCCTGACCGACAGACAGCTGGCAATCGGGGCACGCAAATTTAGCGTGCTGTTCCAAGTAAACTCAAAACCCTGGATGGGGTATATGTATATCGGTTGGGTAGAGGGGTAGCTCAGAACCAGTAGCGATTCGAGACTAAGTCCCTGTAATTTGAGTCGATTTTTCCGGCATGCTGTTCTCTGAACTCATCGAGATGCCCTGCCATGGGCTGCCCTGCTCGTGGTTCCATTTTAATTGCAGTCGCCGGGACTGGGCAGAAACGCAAAAAAAAAAATCGAAAAAGGTCGCTCTGCAATTAGATCCAAAAACGTAAGACGAAGCCGCAGCCAAGGATCGCAAACGAGATCGCAAGATGCGTACTAAGCGATATGCCACAACGCTCTCTCCTCCTCGAGATCTCCCTGTAATTACTCGGGACTCGTGAGAAGTAGTGACCTGCCTGAGAGTACCCAGAATCCCCCTGATTTGATCTCGATCCGATCCGACCCTCGCCTGGTTTTATTCAGCAAATTAGAATAATTTGAATGACAATGACAATGCAATAAGGAATCAGTTGGCGGAAGTTTGGTTTTAAATATTTTGTAAATTTTGTGGGCGTCCACCGGGGTTCCCTGGGCCCTGCCAAGATGCTTAATGCTAAATAATCAAATTAAATCCCTAAAAATGGCGAGGCTCACAGCACACTCCGACACACACACACAGTGTTGTGCGCACTCGAGCATGCCAAAGTTTTTTCGAGGAGCTTGTCTTGGACACTCCCCTCGCATTGCTCGGGCTACGGTTTTGGGTTTGGTTAGGGGTCTAGGCATGGTTCGTCTGAGGAGGAGGGAGAGGAGAAGACGCTGCCCCACAGCTCATTCCAGTTGGCCGGTGATGAGTTTTTAATGGCTGGCGCTGTGAATTATGGTTTTCGTATATACATATGGCCCTCAAAACTGGTTATGGTCGCATGATTCGCGTCGCCAAATCACTGAGCAAACTGGAGATAATCGGGTATAGCTAAGGCTATGATTTGGAGAAGATTTTTAAGAGAATAAATTTGTAATTGAAAGATTGAATTTGCCGAATTAAAAATAAATGTTTCAGTCACTATAAATTCTTTAATATCCTATAATCTCCATAAACTTTTTTAACAGCTTTTAAAAGCCTCTAATTTAGTACTTTACCTAAATCAAACCCTAGTGAATGCACTATTTGTATCAATCTTTTAAAGAAAACCACCCTATAAATAGCTGATAATTATTCCGAAACTTCACAGCCTATCACAGCCAGGAAAACAAAGTCCACACACTTTCATATCTCAATAATACAGAAAAGACACTTTGACTTTGCCACAGGGGAATTGTCCCCCCAGTGTGGCATGCTCCACAGATCTCAGAGATCTGCCCCGTTCATATGCTAATTCATATTGATAAAATATAGAAGTGAGCCGAAAAGCTGATTCGCTTTATTCATTTAATTTTGAGGGGCCTGAAACTTGGTAATTTACAACGCATACAGTTAAGATCGGAGAGCCATATATTATAAACTTTATTTGGACTGGAAACTTATGTACCCCACAAGAGATGTCTGGTAGATACATATATATCCAGAGACTGAAGATTCGCATAACTTATAGTGGGGTCGTGATTAAAAATGCAAAAAGTAAAAGGTTGAAACGAAGAACATGGGGTGTTAATAAATATCCCATGATATGGGGAGAGCCTGTCACTTTAATTGTTTTCGAGATAGAAAAATTCAAATCCCCCCTCTATCTCTCTGTATAAATTTATATAAATATCAATGAAGTATGAATTCATTTGGCTGCCACATGGCGACACGTATTAATAATTTCGATTATGTCTTTATTCAGTTAAAAAAAAAGGAATGAAAAAACGTAGAACTAGCTTAAGAATTCCTCCTAAAACACTTTGAGCAGTCGAAGACAAGACAAAACCAAACGCATCAGATAGAACTTATAATGATCACCATAAATAACTCCCGAAAAATTCAAATATTTTGCTAATATCTCAGGAAATTAATTCATAATTAGGCAACTTCACGCCAACAGCACGCACCAAGAACCGAGATTCAAAATCCAAAAATCCGAGGCCCCACAACTCCCCATACCAAGGCGGGGTGGCAAACAAAAGTGGACAGTGATTGGGGCATAAATTATGAGCCCCTTCGCATCTGGACAGTTGCTGGATCTTCGAGTTCGAGGTTGAGGCTGGAACTGGACTGGCTGAGTGTAAGATTTGTCAAATATAAATTAAAGATGGGGTCAGAGGCACAGTGGATAAGATTAAAGAAACTTCAGGAGTGGGAGAAATATATTTTTTTAATATATAAATGAATTTAGTTAACTTTCTATAGTTACAAGTTTTTAAGAGAAACTTAAACAGATTTTCTATTAAATCAAAAATAATATAAAAGCCAGAAGCTTACAAAAACACTTCTTGACAGGGGATATATATTTAAAATATTAATTTTACCCCTCGGGAAATATTTTTAAAATCTCTTGAAATAGCTAAAATAAATTCCATTTGAAATCTTTATTAATATTCATTATATATAGTTTATATCTGAGACCCCACGGTGGCTGTACGTGGCTGTATGACTATGACTCCACACGCACATGGAGGAACAAAGAAGCTGCTGACCGCATACCATGTGGCACTCGTTCCGCCAGACTCCAGAATAGTAGGAACCTAGGCTAAGGAGGAGATGGAGTGGATGCTGCGGTTCCTTCTGCAATCCGCAAAAGTAACAACTAATAAGCCAGTCGCTGTCGTCGCCATTGAATTGCTGTTACAAGTAACTGAAAACGCGAACAATGAGAGCTCGAGCTCGGGCCCTCCAGCCGGTCGGTCGGTCGGTCAGTGAACAATGCCCCCGGGTTTGAACCCTGGAATCGCCGCTTCCAGCTCCATCTCGGAGATGTTATTAATATGGCTGACAATTTGTCGTCGTTGTCCACGTTCACGTCGGTCAATGAAATGGAATGCCTCTAAAATAAAAAGCAAGAGCAGCTGAAATTGTCGCACTCGCCATTCCCCATTTGCCATTTCATTCAATTAACTTTCAAGACAAATAATACAAATCAAATATATAGATATATATAGATATATTTCAGTACGTGGGCACATGCGTCTGCATCTTGTAGGAGACATTTTCAATTTGCTGTTTTCAGCAGTTTCGGCAACCGCCTGAAAGGAAATGCATCATCAGCATTTGCATTCAAAGGCTGCCCCCCCCTAAAGTCTTGAAACTTGAAATTACTTGAGCTCGTTAAAGTGGGAATAGCCTGGAGATGGTGATGGTGATGAAGATGCTGTAAGCAACCAGCTTAGAACGAGGGCGTAAATTACCAAAAAAAAAAAAAGAGAAAGGAAAGAACCGAATTGAAATGGCCACTGGCAATTGACACCACCAATAATCCTGGCTCGAACAAAGCCCCAGAGTTCGACAGGCAGTTGGAATTTTCGCTGAGCTCCGCACTTGTTTTGTTTGCCACTCGGTGCTCCGGCACCAACTTTGTGTGTTACAATTTTGTGTTGGAATATATTTTGCTCACATTTTCGCAGCGCAGCTCTATTTGTGCTTTGCATTCGGTCGGTTCTAATTGCCACAGAGCCCCCAAATGTTCCAATTTTCTGCTTGATTAAGGCCCAGTTGCTCAGCTAATTACAGGGAGGGGCCAGCGAACAAGCAGCGCCATGCAGTCAATATTGGTTCGAACGGGATTGGTTTACTTACAAATGATTCAATGGTTGGAAGGGGAAAAAGTAAATTACAAAACTATATTGCTAGGCTGGAAAACCAATTTTCTAATTCAATTTACGAAATTTACAAATTTTTGATGGAGAAAATTAATTTTAAAAAATGTAAATACATTGAAAAAATTAAATTAAAAGTCTCAGCATCTAAAACTAAAATGTCAGTTGGTATCTAAACTGAATTATTTTATTTAAATACAATGAAATCCTTAATTTCAGTTCTATTCTTTATCATCTGTATTGTTTCGTAATGCCATATTTTGCCCTTACATTTCCATTATCCCAACAAACACCTGGGCCTGGAGCGCCTGCCCTGCTATTACTCCAATCTACTTTGCGCACTTTCCAAGCAATTTCATCCTTGGCAGCAGGATAATGCACAGGACTCGGAAGCTGGGGGATGCCAGAAATGAATAAAAAATGCCAGGACAAAAAAAATGGAAAATGAGAAAGAGGCAGAACAAAATCAATCAAAAATCTCAGACGTTTGCTTTTGATTCAAAGTAATTTGAAAGCAATCTACGACAAAACAACAAACAAACAAACTCCGAAGATACAAGGGCCAACTTGGTGCCTCGGCAGGCTCTTCCCGGTTACCCAGGAAAACAGGGAAAAGCACTTTGGACCCCTCCCCCTCAGACTCAGTGGCTTAACCCATGGCATCTAGCCATCAAGTGGGCCACCTCATCATAAGTAAGCCAAGCACTTTGCTCAGCAAATGTGCAAATAGGCATCGCGGCTTCGGTGACTCTCAAACTGTGCCCCGCCAAGTGCAACGAACGTTGCAGGTTGCAGCTTGCTGGTTGCTGGTTGCAATGTTGCTCTTAGCTGGCAAGGGCACATAGGCATAACTAGACACATTCATCCCCACGGCTGCCTGCCTGCCACTCGCACACTCGCATTCTATTTTTGCACATGAGTTGTTTTACTTAAGTTCTAGCATTGCACTCTCAAGGCACATGCACCTTATCCCTCCATCTCCATCTGGCTCTGGCCCTGTCAGTGCCTTAGCATCTCCATTCTGGCCCATCCTCCCCTGCCCGCCGCCAGTCTGGCTAAAATGTTACCAAACGTGGCTCGAATGTCAGCGGCAGTCGTCGTCGCTGCACTGTTGTTATGCAGTGCTCAAGTAATCAGTGCTACTGTCGCTTTTTGTTTGTCCATAGTCGGTGTCTGTTTCGGAGTCAGTGTTGCAGGCACAGTGGGATGAAAGAGGGGGATTTGTGGTTTACAAATTTTAAGTTTTTGTGGCATTTTTTAAATATTTATTCAAGGTCGAAATTGTAGCAAAATCTTGCAAACATTTTCAGTGTTTTCAATTATCTATTTATTTATTAAGTGTGCTTTTTTTCTTCAATGTTTGCTTTATTAAAGTTAATGTTACGGAGTTTTTTATAAGTTCAATCCTAAGTTCAATCTACAAATGAATCATTTTTCACCTTATATTTTCACATATTTTTCTTTAGACTTCCACCCACTGTTCCTCGCCATTGCCGGCTAGTCTGACTTGGTCCAGGGCCGGGGGTCTGGGTTCTGGTTTTTTGGTCTGGGACTTGGCAATGAGTCCCTCGCCTTGGACGCTGCCATCTTTCTACCCCCCAAGCCCCCACCAGCAACTCCCCTGCCCTGAGCCGCGTTTCTTCTTCTACTTATGTTGCAAATATGGCGCCGCATGCACATATAATATATTTTTTTTCCTTAATGTCTTTTTTTTGTGATTTATGGCGGCTGTAAGTGGAAACTCGGTGCACTTGCCTGGTAAATTAAGTGCTTATTTGGAGTTTAAGTTGCCGCAATTAGACATTTTCTCAAGGGGCCTGCTCTTGGCCAGATACCTGAGGAGTGCCTGGATGGATGGCTGACAACTTGGTGGATGCTTCCAGTCTCATGGGTCTCATCAAGAACCTTTATACCGGCGGGAGGACTATGTGGCAATTGTTTGCTCATATTTGTCTCTGGATTCGGAGGTGGAGTTATGGCTTGAGTATAATTGAGAAACTTTGCAGACGATTGTCAAAGATGATGAGACTTTTGATTGTATTCTCTTTGCCAAATTAAAATGAAAGTTATTCGAGGGGAAATGATTTAAGAGAATATAAGCCCCAAAAATATTTCAATTGACAAAAAAAAAAAAAAATGTTAATTAGGATTAAACTTTGAGTTTTAACAACCTTTTATTTATGCTCAAAAATAAAATAATCGTTCTGGCACTGATGCTCTATATCGTTACCCCTTTCCCCTCATTGAAATCACAAAGCTCGGAGGTCCGAGGTCCGAGGTCATAAAGCCGTAAAATTAAAAATATAAATTTAATTACAATCCCATATGCAGTGTCCTCCTGGGAACATGGAGGACACTAAATCAGTGCTAATCCCGGGCTCGTGGAGGAGCATCAGGAAACTGATGTTCGCATAAATCAAGGCTGGCATAAAATTTCACACCTTGCCTGGTTTTACGATTTTACGCTTAATTTACTGTCGCCCCCCTCCCCGGCAATGGGAATGCTCGCACGTACATAAAAAAAATATTTGAAATTTACTCTGCCTGCTGGCGGAATGTCATAAAAACGAGATTCAATAAAAATTAAGAAACGCTGCCGGAGATAAGGTTGGACGTAGAATCCTTTGTGCGAGACAACCAACCAGCTGCCGTTCGTCGCGTTAAAGGTAGCAGTAGAATCCTTTCGGAACAACATTTTATTAAATTCCTGGCGCGGCCAGACAGTTCGACGCCAATCGAAGTCGATTGCAACCCCAGAGCCAGATTTAACTCCACTCCTCGGGTCGTAAAAGAATATCGCGGGCGAGAAAGGGAGGACCAGGGAGAACGACGGCCCCATAAGATTTATGGCTGGGCAATAAATTTGCCGCCACTCCATGTTAAAGTCACTCTGCCGGGTGAAAGTTCGTTCCCGCTAGGCCACATTTAAGAACTCGGAGTCTAGGGTCTGGGATTCACTTATCGATCGGAGGCAGGCAAATCATTAAGTGCCATAAATAACGCCCACCAACAAGTCTCTCCCATCTACCCTGAACATTTTCGCCACAGTTCATCTTCCGTCGTGTGAAAATGAATTGCATTTCTTGGGCAATTCCCTCGAAGTGCAAAAAACCAGAAATCGATAGACAATGGCCTGCATCTCCCACAGATTTTGAGTCCCCGTCCCTGCTCTTATTATTCGCTTTTCTCAAGTACCGACTCTCATTATTGTTTCGCTAACTGTTTTTCGTTCGGGTTGAGGGCACTTGCGTTCCCGTTCTTTTTCCCGTTCCCTTTCCCCTGCCTCATAATGATATAGGTAAATGCACAGGCATCCTTCTATTCAGCAGCCAACAGGTATTTTTATTGTATTTGCTCATGCCGAATATATGAATCCTGCGGCTGGCCATTGTCAATGGAAATTGCATGGGACTTATTGGGAATGCCGCCGCCGCCGACGCCCTTCAAGATTGGTGGGAAAAATCTGTGCAACAACCGTAAAATTTGTATCCTGCCGGTGCCAGAGTCGATCGGTGGGAATGCTAATAAAGATTGCATTTTAAAGATATGGGAAAATTAAAGAAAAGAAATCATTATAGGTAAGAAAGAGATTTGAAGGGTTCATTAAAAGATCTAAGATAAATTTAAGTAAATCGAAAATATATTCCTACAATTTACCTAAAATTATTAATTATCCCATGGATTCTATATATTTCTTTTCATTTTATATTAGATATTATTACCTTTCCCATTTTTATTTATATACCATAAGAAATCTAAAAAAAAAAACCCACTCCTTAAGAATTAAATTTCCCCCCTTTGCCATCACAAAGTCAACGATTGTAAATACTTTGAGCAAAATCCCCATAAAATACCCAGAAAATCGAAAATCTCACAAATTGAAAGTGCTGAAAATGCAATTGCGCAATAGCCTCGGCAAAGGGGGAGATCTGACAACGACGCAAAATAACAAAATAACATGACAAGTATCTGGAGGGATCTCTCCTCGCCTGTCCCGGGGCTGGAACACCTGAGGCAGACGCAGACATAATGGCAGACAGGGCTTGACGATGATCGATGTCTGGGATGCTGGATGCTGGGATGCTGAATGCTATGGCGATGAAGGTGTGTTGCAACTCAGCGACAGTGCTGAAAAGTGCAGATTGCTGTAGCGAATAGCTTTGTGACAGGCACTTTGGGCTTAATTGAAGCTCTGTAGTTCGCCACAAACCCAAACTCGTTACAACTGCGCAGTTATTTCGAATTTTCGCCCAAATATGTCAGAAGTATTTTGCATGAGTTGAAACAAAATTCAACCCCTAAGGAGTCGCGAGTCCCAGAAAAGCCACCTGGCTAGATCTCGTTCTCGATCTCAACTTGTTTTCTTGGGGGAACAGCTACTGCTCACTGTTGCCAACTGTGGGCCATCCTGTTGTTTGCCAATTACCAGGAAGCATGAAATTGTTATACCTTTCCCCTGCCCCGTCTTGTGTGCATTTCAATTTTCTAATTTCGGATTTTCAGTTCGGTGCGGTTCGGGCTCAAAGTGCCCATTGAAACGCAAAAAATGAAGGATTTTATACCCTCTGCCCCCAAACTCTGCTGTGTATCCGAAAGATTTTACGGATACACCTTTCCCTGCGTATTTAGTCAGCAAATTGATCCTCCTACAAGGATCGCAGGCAGGGCTTGGCAGGGTTCGCGCAGGTAGGCAGTTGTCTCGCTCTGGCCACCTCGGGGGATCGCTCTCTCTCGGTGCGCAGTTTAATCCTCGCAAATCGCCTACAAAGCTGATTGCGCACCGGCACGGGCACACCTGGCCCTCGTCCCTGGGTCCTCCTGACAGGAGGGTTGGTCCTGCCAACGAGCGGTGTCGTGTTTTGTTTTCTCCCGAAAAGCAAAAACCTACCGATCTCGGAACTCTTAGCGATCGGCTGGCTTAAGGCGAATTAGAGCGAAAAACTGTGGACCCGGGGATTGAGTTTTTCGTTCTGAGCCAGAGTTTTGGACTCGCCGGCAGCCGGATTGGATCCTGAACCTGGCCGTAAGCCGAGTTGACTTGATGGCTGTCAGCGGTGCTGGCCAAGGGATTGGCTTGATTAAATCCTTATTGCTACATTTTGATATCCAGAGCAAGGATTGCATATCAAATGTTGGATTTAGCAAGTTAATTCTTATATGGGTAGTACGATATCCTGGATATAGTTTATATATGCGTGAATTTTACAATTATTTCCTGGAAATCTGGTTTAATTTTTTGGGCAAAACTGTACTTATTTTTGTGGGGCCCTTCGCCTGGCGTAATAAGATCACCCCAAAAACCCTCCACTCCACGGGGACATATGTCAGCATTTTGCGGACAAGGATCAACCCACCCTTCGATTGGCTGGAATGTGCTTGGTGGGTCCAAGGCGAATCCGCAACCCCGGGCAGCTGCGCATGCGCGATCGAGGAGAAACACCTTTCGGGCGCCCCGGCCGCGTGCGCAATATATATAAATACCATAAATTTTCTATGGAAAACCTCTTCAGATGGCGCGGCATAAAAGGAGGAAAGTTCCATTCAGCAGCAGTCGTCGCCTTTTGATAGCTGCGATCCACCAACAATGGACACGATCGCATTGTCGTCGGATCGCCGTCTCCACGATGTCTTTCGCGATGGCATTGTCTTGGCCTGAGCTGGGTTTGCTCAATGAACTGGGTACCACGACGATGAAGTAGAACATAAACATCAACACGTGTTGCAATTCATTCAAGTTTCGATTCGGTTTTATATTATCAATATTGTTTATGGAAAAATGCCAGCATCTTGTCGCTGATTTATTGGTATCTCCCTCTCTTCTCTGTAGTTGTGTTTGTTGTTCGAGGAGATTGGGTCAAGGAGAGCGGGTCCACAGCTGCCGAGGACTGACAATGGGACCGAAAGGTGTTCACTGAACCCGGGCATTTCGAAATGGGTTTTTTGATTATCATTATTGCCTATACCCTGTGAACTTTGATAGTGATTGTTATGGGTTAAGTGTGTGGTGTATTGAATTTGTTAGCTCTTAAGGAAGAAGTTTCTTAAGTAACTAAATAGTTTATTTTGATGTTAAAATGTTGTTTGAGATATAGTCAAACCTAGCAAGATTTAATACTATTTATCTTTAAATTATTTTTTACAATATATTATTTCCAATTATTAGTTCAGTTATAAGGTAAGTTATTAACATTACAAAATATGAACTGAAATACTTAAAATACGCGAAGATCATGTTTAAGATATTCTTATCCTATTCATGGAAGTAAGAGAAATATTATTAATATATTTTTTGAATATCCTACATTATTCATAGCTTAAGTTTATTTTTAAGATACCTTCAAAGTCAAATTATTTGATTCTACATTAAATTCAAAAATTCTTTCGGTTTTAAAGCTAGTATATTTACGTTTAAGTCCCTCTCCCCTTTGCTTCCTGCAAAATCTCGCATCAGTAACTTGGTCACATCAAACAAGTTTCGAATAAACGGAGTTGGAGCTTCAGAAATTTGATGTTTTTTCTGTGAACAGCAGTATATATGTGGAGAAGGAAAAATTCGGACTTTGTTTGCACTATGGCACATGACATCCTGTTGGCCAGAGGACCAGAGCACATCAAATAAACTCACATGTTTAGTTAACTCCCAGGTGGAAATTAAAAGCGAAGCGTAACCAAAAAACAACCAGGCATTGGGATGGTCAAAAGGCAGGAGGTCCTGGCCCTGGTCCTGCGCCGGCCATCCACTTTAAGCATTGCATACTCTGGGGCGCTGCATGCAAATGTCACATTGCTATGCGAACGGAGCTCGAGTCCAGATTCCTGGCCGAGATATCTGTGTGTGAGTGTGAATGTGTGCAGCATCCATTTCGGATTTGAGTTCCTTTTTTGTTGGCCGTGTTGTTGCCTGGCAATTTGAAAATGATTTCTGCAGGAAGCTGGCATGTCCAGAGCAATTTACTTTACTTTGCTGGTCGCAAACAGGAAGTAGGGAGCATATACGCAAACAGTGGAAACATTAAAGTCAACAGCTAGGGGCAGACCCCGAATGTTTTTAGAGGTTGCCAACTCGACCTGCCCTTTGACATCTTTGAAACTCGCAAGAAACTCAGTGGAAACTCGTCATAAATCAAGGATCCCTCTAATAATTCCGTTGCATACATTTCGGGGTCGAGACAAGGCGCAGCTTGCGTGATATCCTTCGCTTTTAATCAACCATAAATTGCCAGCTAAGCGCAGGCATTAGGCCAGGTTGATGACCTTAGGAAAGGTGCAGGATAGAGTGTCTTCGAATCGTAAAATATGGAATTGCGTGCAAGTGTTCAATTATGTTCCCGAACACACTCGCATTTCGCCACACTTCACGCATTTCACGCGGTCACTCGCTGGTAATGGATTCCTAAGTAGAGTCTCATGTGCGGATCATAAATCGTGTGTTTGCTTTATGGACACTCAAATGGATTAACAAATGGACCGCAAAATATATGAAAGAGGGGAGCACAGAGCTATGAAAGTGGAGGTTTGTAAGGAACTACTTGTCCTAACTCAAATAAACAAGTATTTTAAAGACTAAAAAAGCTTTGTAAATATATGTAAATGTTTGTAGAAGTTTATAAAACAATAAACAGACTCCCCTTGATTTTAAATATATTAAAAACCCATCACTTTCCAACTTTAAGATCCCTTCCTCTGCAAAATCTTAACTCTTCTCGCTTGACTCCAGCTTAAATGGTATCTTTGAATGCAATTCATCCTGAATTGGTTTCCATTCAGTTTCCTTCTTTCTCCTGCCAACTGACAACACTTCACCTGCAGGTGACTACGACTACCTTCTCTTTGGGAAAAAACTGGCCAAACAAAATAAACTCCAGCCAGAAAGGGCTTCTTCCGCCACTCGTGTTTATTGAATAAATCAACGCTTCAAAATTCCAACTAAACTTAACGGCTTTCATTGGCTGCAGCAAATAGCTTTGGCTATTATATACGGCGAGCACACACACACGAGTCCGGCAAGGAAGTGGGGAAAAAACTGTAGCCAAAAAGTGCACGTTTCCCTCGGAAAAAAACTGACATCTGCCAGGGACAACACAGGGGCGGAGTGAAAAGCTTTGGGCAAGGGGAAGGGGTATAGAAGGCTGGGCTAAACAAATGGCCAATGCAAATACAAAGTGGAAATTCAATGAAGCTTAGCGCTACAGACGAAACTTGGTCTACTAATTGGGCGTGTGACTTGCCGGCCAAAAAGGAGGTTCGGCCCGCATGTGGGGGAGGAGACGCCAGCTACGTGCATCAATGAACCGTAAAGCTATTTCGTCATTTAACGTTAAAAGCAAGGCAACGGGCCATACAAAGGCCAACGACAAGCAAGCCAAAAAAAAATAAATAAAGCTAAAAATAAAACTGGGATGGGGCAAGAACGCGAACGAGCGCGACCAAAGTGAAAAAACTAATTTGCGCAGCTTCAAAAGCAAACACACACGAGATGTGTGTGTGTGGTAGAGTGTGTGCGGAGGGGTCGGGCTATCGAGGGTTAAGGTTTCAGCCACGGCAAGGTAGGTGCTCTACGGCTAAAGAAAAACATACACGTATTTCGGCCAAGCAAAAAGAAAATTGGGTACGCTCTGAGTGCTAACCGAAAAACTTTTTCATTTATGCTTCACAAAATGTTGGAGCAGAAGGAGAAAGCCAGTTACAGTGTCCTGAATGTATGGGGAAAAAGCATAAAAACTAAATTGAAGAATTTAAAGAAACCTATGTTTTTTAAAGAATTTATGTCCTTAAAAAAATTGTACTTAAATCTTTAATATACTTTAGAACACAAATAAAATAATATAAACCAATATTCCAAACATTATTTATTTTAATTAAATTTTACAGCTTAAGCTTTACACTTTCTAAAATAAAAACTCCAATCCGACTCTCTTCCCAGTTTAAAATCAAGGTTCGAAACTTGACTGAGGTGTGTGCAAGCAGGAAAGAGATATATCTTTGCGACTCTATTTTGTAATAAGTTTCATGTTTTTTAGCCGTATAAAATAAAAAAATTCATTTTCAATCTGAAACTTTTTCAAATTTACCAAAACCTAAAGGCATAATGCTTGCACAATTTTTTAACTTTATATTTATTTTCATATTTAATTTTCTTGATACAAAAATATATATATAGAGACCACTGTTAGCGACTCCTACAGCAGCGGGCTCCTCACACTGAAGTCCTTCGCCTGACTGTACGCGTGTGCAAGAATATGTGCCCACCTGTCAATATTGCATCAGAGCAGCCCCAGGTGGTAGGAGGGCACCGACTGCGGCTCCTGTTTCCAGCTTCAGCCACAGCTTCAGCTCCAGGATTCGGCTTGTGTTCCTGCTCCCAGCTCCGGCTACGGATTGAGCTCGTGTAGTTAACGCGTTGAGCTCACTTTTATGCTGCGATGGCCTGGGCGGGGGGCTGGAACCCCGATGTCAATCAAAAATTCCCATAACCAATGCAGCTCCCAATGGTCGAGTGGTTCGCAGGGATGAACACACACACCCACCCACTATATATACTATATATAATATATATGTGTGCAGGAGAGGAGCCTGGGCAGGGCATGTTTGCTTTATGAATGCTTTTGGCACATGTGGCGCATAAAAAACGAGACGAAAATGGTGATGAAAAGGTTACAGCGGGGGCGGGCGGACACCGACCGCTCTGGGGGTTTTCCTTTTCGGCAATGGTGAACCAAGAAACATGTGATGAAAAGGATTTCGGTGCCCCTTGCGTTTCCAGTGGCCTCTTTGGCCCATCACCACCGCCACCACAACGCCCACATGCTCCAGGTCCAGGTAAAGCTTGCTTTGCCAAATTAAATTGCCAAAAAAATCAATTAGGAACATGTCAAGTTGCGGAAAAGCTGTTCCTGAAAATTGGTGTCACCAGCAAATTTAATTTCAAGTTTTTTTTTTTTTTGCCATTCGTCCTTCCTAGGAAAATGGCATTTGGCAAAGGGAAAGATGCCCAGCATGATAGAGAGTGTACAGATTTTTATTCTGTGGTAATTGCTGGGCAAGATTTTAAATTGAATTTGTACTCTTAATAGTTGTTTTAACCATTAAACTATATAATGGAAATTTAGTTAAGGGATAACTAGAACTTATGGTATGGGATCTTCAGAGAGTCAAGTGTTATTTTTATGGCTCAGAAATTTATGAAAAATAATTATTTTTTTGCTTTGTCCAGGTATAAAAGAAAGATTTCAGTGATGTGATATTTAACTTCGTCGTTTCAAAAGTTCTTGTTAACCTTAAAGTCGTAAAATACCACTCCTTCATAAATTAATTTCTCTGTTCAATACAAGCACTGACCCATTGAAATGCCGCCAGTTTCTGCCCACAAGTACCAATCATTTAATCGTTGACAAGCAGAAGTTTGAAATTTGCATTTACATTAAGCCGGAACTAGGGCCCAGTGAAGCGAAAGAGGCCCGGCAAATACATATTATTATTATTATTAATAGCCCACGATATACTGGAACTTTGTTGGGAGTCGCCAGGAACTGATGCCGAAGTCAGATGATGAAGATGAAGCGATGGAGCAGATGACGTAGAAACGCCGACGAGGCGACGGGTGACGAGACGAGCATTCTAGCGCGAAGTTTAGATAAACACATCAGGACCCAAGGACAGCTCAAATGCCGAAGCACAGATAGAAATTTGTTTGGTTGTCAAACCGAATGCAGAGTGAAAGATACAAATGGCAATTTACAAGCGTGCCAGAAAAAAACACTTGGAAAAATAAAATACAACTGCTGTTATGGGAAAAGTAATAGTCACATATATTTATAAAATGGAAATATATACTTTAAGTCAGGTAAGCATGTAAATAAGGTAAAACAGAACTTTATAATTGAAAGCCATTAAATATTTCTTTATTTCAACAAATAAATCTTTCTTAACCTTTTTATGTATATATTTTTTTGAGTGCACTCAAACTGATGCTTCGCCTTGGTCATTAATGTCAAAAGTTATTGCGCAGGCGGCCCTGCCGGCGATAATGTCTGGGGATGAACTTGATGGCGGGGACAGCGGGTCAGAGCGGGGGCACCGGTTCGGGTCGGGGCGTGCCCGATGAGGGCGGGGCGGTAGATTGGCTGACCACAAGACCGCAGTGCCTTGGGCCGTCGCCGTCGCCATCATCCATCGTCGTCCTCATCGTTGTCGTTTCCCTCGCTGTTGTTGATGCTGCACACGCTTGGCCAAGTTAGCGGCACGTGTCCGGCCACGCTGCCTCACGCTGCGACTCCTCCAGCTCCAGCTTCTAGCTAGAGTTCTAGTCCGAACTGGAATCCTTGTCAGCATCACCATTACCATCACCATCATCCAAAGCCATCGCCTGGAGCCATCACAGTTGTCTGCTTCTGGTTCCGGGTGTCGGCTGTCGGTTAATGGTGTTGCCTTGGCAAATGAGTTGAATTTAAAGTGGAGGGATATTGCCATTCCGCCCTGTATTTAATTAGCCAAAAATATACATTCGAAACTGTCTGTCGGTGTTGTGGCTTTTTGCCATAAATCATGTGCCACATAGCCAAGCGAAAAAAGTAAAAGCAGAAATCCCCTCGTAATCGCTTCATTAGGGGGGAATTCCCGCAATGAGCAAGGTTTTTATTAAAGAGAAATATTATGTATTCAATGATTTTCTTAGAATTCAGTACTAGCTTTAGAAGAGTTCTAAAAATTACTAAGAAAAGCAAAACCTTCGCTTTAATGCTGAATAAAGTACTTTATTTAAACATCTTTAAGTATCTTCAAATATCTTTAATAAGTTTTAAAATAAATCTTATTTGTAACATTTTGCCCAGGACAGCCGCACGCTTCATTTACTTGATGGTCTCTCACTCTCTCTGCCTCTTGGTTTTCCCAGCTTTTCCCAGCTTTTCCACACTTTGCTGCATCGCCTGGTTAGCATAATAAATCGATTAGCTCGACGCCGCGGCTCTGGATCCCGGGATTTGCCATATTTAATAATCATGAGCCCCGGCTGATGACGTTGGCTGATTATTCTAATGTGGCCCCCCCTCAAGGACCCCTTCCATGGACTCCTCGCTGGCAACCAAACCCACCGGTTGCCCCTTTCGCTCAAAATGATTGATGGCTTTTGTGGCACGCAGTAGTTAGTCGTTGGGTTATGTACACGGATATACCTCCTATATATATACCTACTATATATATTCCATGTATATATAGCATATACTTTTTTGGTGTTTTGCTTTAGCATTTTTTGTTTACGGTCCGTCATCAGCATCTCACGAACGTCGCCACCGTCTGCGTAATAAATCTCCTTTTTTACATTTCTTGTGTATCATTTTGTGTCATGCGATTCTCCCTGCTTGCCACCCATCTGCGTGCCTCTCTGTTATTAAAAATATTCGAAAAAAAGAAGGAGATGAGGTCGGGGCCACTAGCGTCATATTAAAGTATTCCCAGGCATTAAAATTTCATATGAGCTGCCTGCCGACTGACAACCCAACCGACCAGGCCAAAACATTCAACCATCCATCCAGCCAGCCATCCATCCTGCCTTCTGTCCATCCAAGTCATCCATCTCGGCTTTGGCAGCTTTCGCATTAATGCTTGAATAATTCCCCTTTATAATTTGTTGATCATCGCTGGCATTAGTTACATTAGTTCGAGGGCTTGCAGCGTCCACAGCCTCCCATTCCCTTGCATAATGAGCGGAACATTTCCTAATTCCGGTTGGCCAAGGAGAGGGAGGGTTTCAGTTTTATATGGAAATTGAGAGACTTTAAAGAAACTAAGAATAAAAAAGTATTGAATTATTTACTAGAAAAGTCCTTGAAAAAATACGGTATATTAATCACAGATAGAAGACTCACAGATATTTCTTAGAATAGTCGAAGCTTAAAATTTATTTTCTAAACTTCATCAACTTCATTCTAAGTTCATCGAACAATTTATCCTTTGGCTTGAGTTTTAACAATTCTACTGCAACAGATCCTGCAAACATTTACAGGGACAAACCTCCCACTAGACTTCCCTCAAAGTGGATGAACCCTTTACCCCAAAATAAAAAGCTATGTATATATCCCATCTCCACTTGACGGATCCGTCCAATAAGCCCAGGCAAACAAAGCATTTAAAATGCACAAAGAAAATATTGCGACACACGTCAAGGATACGGATATGGGATGGGGCTGGCGATAAGTATACGCCGTGGGTTCAGGCTAAGGATAAGGTTGAGGCTGGCCAAGGTATGTATATACACTGTATACAGTGTACACATCGGCGTTATGCGAGCGTAATACATATATTAAGAGCCCCGGGGCCATTAATGACTAAGTTTACATTGCGTCCGAGCACACACTCACCACTCCGGCTGACATCAATTATTCACGGAATTTATACACGGATTTTTCCACAGCCAACAACGGAGGCTGGGCTCGGATATATTTACTCTAGGCGCATGTCAAATTGGGCGTGATTTTCAAGTGGCTGCCACTCCTACCCGTACTTTTGATTATGTTTGTCTATTTGTTGTGCGGCTGCTGTGGACTCATGCATTTTTGAGGCGACCAGCAGAAGCAGCAGCAGCAGCAGCCCGACCTGTTTACTTACGGTCAAGGCAATTAGGTTTTTCCGGCCTCGGGGCGGAAATGTGCTGGAAATATTCAATAAGTAAGCGCCTTAGCCCACCCCTTTTCGCTCGAATGGTAGGGGCGGGGTGTGGGGCAAAGACAGGCCAAAGGAGAGGAGCAACCGAGGTCAGCCCCATCTCCCAGGAGCCGGACTCCTTTTCTGACATTTAATTTTCGATTTTAATTGGATACTAACAGCAGGGCGCTGGCCGACGACCATAACTATGGAGCCTCCTCTGGACCTCTGCACCTGGCCAAAGATGGAGCAAAAATAGTAAATTAAAAGGTACACAACATGCCAGACCAGGGGAGTAGATGGAAGGGAGAGGGAAGGGCCGAAGGACTGCCGGCAAAGGCAGCCAGAAACTCTTGGCAAAAAAGGAGTTGGCTAACATAATTGAAAAGCGCTTTTCTATTAAGAACGCGCGCCAGGGTTGCCATCTCCCAGTTGCGAGTAGTCTCTGTGTGGGTGTGGTGTGTGTGTGTCCGGGTTGCTGTCTACGGTCTAGTAATTGTGGGTGTAAATACACTCACAAAAAATTATGCTAGTAAACTTATTTTAAAGGTTTTAGGTATTAATTTGAGAGTAAATTGAAGTAAAGTAAATTGAAGTAAAAGTAATTTGAAAATAACCATCTTCCTAAATGATTACTTTATTTTACTTTTATAATAAACTATATTTTTGTATTCTATATTCCTTAAATTTATATTTTGTATTAAAATTTGTATATATCTTATTATTTTGTGATTTATTTAAAGCGTCAAAATCAAAAACAAACAATAATTTTTCATATTTAACACTAAATTCCTAAAAAAATATTTATAATTCAAAATTATTTTATATGTACATTTATAAATATACATATATATATCTACTTTAAAGAAGCACCCCTTTACTCTCAGTGCTAGAACCATCATGGCTCCTTTGCCACGATGAAGCACTGATTGGCGGCGGCGCCTATTGACTGACTTAACACGCCATTGAGTTGGCTGAGATCCTGGACGCAAATTGGCGCGCCAGCATCAAGGATCCAGCGAATGGGGCATTAAAAGGAACAAACACAGCAGCCACCAGGAACTAACGGGGGAATTAAAGCCACGTCTGGCATTCGGGCCAATTAACAAGCTCGATTCGAATCGTATTGGATCGACAAGGCGGCTAATTATAACAAGAATGAAATGCAAATATGTGATGGATTCGAATTTCGGATTTCCAACTGAAACATAATATTGGTTGCGGTGGCAAATTGTTAATTAGTGTAATAATAACAGAAAATGTAGGAACATTTGATGTACTATCTTTTTCTTTTAATGACTCTTTAAACTTTTAAAACAATGAGTTTAAGCTTGAAATGTCAGATTGAATTGTTAACATTTTGTAAGCTAAATGTAAGCTCAAATTCTATATGATATATACTTTCCGAGAATTAATTCCATTTAAATACAGTTCTTAATTTATCAAACTTGTGAAAAAACCATGAATTGAAAAACCTACGGCCTGATATACTCATCTTGCTGGGAAATCTCTGAATTTCCGCTTTCCAATCAATCAGTCACCATGCATGCATGCTGCATGGGAAAATTAGGCAATTGGGAAATGAGTATTAAGCATCCGGATTGGGGAGCGGGACTCTGTGCTATGCATTTTCATCCCAGCATTATGCTCGTTCCCAGAAGCAGCAGCGAATCCGTTGTGGATGTGGAATATTGCATAATTATCGCTGATAATTGTAAGATTTTCCCCTCTGAGCGGGTTTCAGGGGTTGGTTTGTTGACGACAGCCCGATGCGGTGGTTCCGTCTTAAAGCCAGTTCCAGGGGACTTTAAGGAAGTCAGTAAGGCAAAGGAGGCGAAATAGCTTGATTGACAGTCAGTCAGTCTCAACTCGTTGAGGCCCAGCATGCCGAACGGAATTATAACTTAATTGACATATGCTGAGCACTCTAAGAGCGACTCTCGAGCCTTGCAGAGGATATATTCTCATACATGTAGCTGTCCTTTCTTTCACACCCCTTTCACACAATATTTATATATATGTCTGTGCGCGATGCGGGATAATATTTCCCTAAGTAGACACCAACTGACAGCGCAATTAAGGCGAAGTAATTATTTTAAGTAGGGTTACATTTGTCATTACAGCAGGAGCTGTGAAGTTGTTTGGGAGTTCTCGAGAGAGGGTTCTCAAGAGGCAGAACCCCTACTGATATCGTGTCCTAATAAGGCAGGAATATTTTTCAATTTAATCTTAAGGTTGAGGATATAGAAATCTGACAATATCTAAGAGATTCTTAAGGAATATTTCTGGGAGCTGACTTTTCCTTACAGTTAAGTTAATTTTTTAGATATTTTAATATGTTTATATAATTATATTAATTTGCAGGTTTTATACCTCTTTTAAATCACATTTTTCTCCACAAAAATCATTTCTTTTTCCCAGCATATATTGAGCCCCTGCCTCTATTTTTCATAAATCCCATTAATCTCTTTCGCTTTATAACATCCCCCGCCAAGACCTCGATTAGCTGCAGAAGATGAAGTAAACTGGAAGACCGAAATCATTAAATCATGAACAATTAGCCATTTATTACTTCCCCTTAATCATGCGCCATTTGCAATTAATTTAAACGCAATTTTCGTAGTCCGCACAGCGGGCACAGACATCGTCGGCGGACATATAAAATCTCAAGAGCCAAGAAAGCTCTTCCGGGCCGGGGTCCCAAAAAAGATGAGAACACCACGTTGTCTTACACACACACACACGCGTCCAGGACTCGGGCAAATCTTTTGCACAAACATAATTTTGAAACAGACACACGACTCTCGGAGATGAACCCACCTCCTGGCCGGGGCCAAACGAGAACATCTTGGGAAATCTGGGCAGCAAATTGCAGGCAATCCACGCAAATGGCTTAGAACAACGGGTGGCATTAGGGCCATCCTGACGGCGGGGGCAGGGGCAGCGACAGGATCTGAGTGGTGGGAGGACGACTACTTTGCCGGGGCAAATAATTTTTCGCGCAGCTTCAGAAAAGTTTTTGGCCAGGACACCCCTAGCCGCCCAATGGCGTGCCAGGCATAAATCACGGCGCGCAAAGGGAAAAACTTGGAGCGAAAGTTTATACCCCAAGCACGGCAGCCAACGGCACGGCACGGCGGCGGATCTGCGAAATTTGTCTTGGCGTTCGGATTTATGTTTTTGCGACGCTTCTCGAAACAAACACGGAAAGAGAAAAGGCTCCGGAATGGGAGAATCGCAGATGCGCACTGGGAAAAATTTGATTTTATATTTTTTTAGCAAGAGAAATATATTAAATTCAAGAGATATATATAAGCATTAAGTTATTCATTTCAGAAAGATAACTAAAATGTAAAATTGAATAATACTGAGTCACAATATTCTTGAAAAATATTTTAGTAAAAAATACATATTCTTCGGCCTAGACTATTTTAAAAATAATGCTCTTTCCATTATTAAAAGAGAACAGAAATATTTGTATAAAATTTCCTGAAGGGCTTTATTCATTGATTGATTCCCTAAAATTATATAATAGCTGAATTTCTTGTATAATAAAATAAAATATAGATCATAGAGAAATAAGATACCGAATAGTTCCATTTAGTTTAAAAATATATCTTCTAGTTTGGACTAATAGAATTTTGTAATTAAAAAAATTACATCATATTGTTAATCAAAGAACTTTCCTAATCCAAAGTGTAAGGATTTTTTCCAGAGCACACAAAGACAGATACAAAGACAGTGTGGGCGAGTGTGAGAGGCAGGAAAAAGTAAGAAACGAAGGTAAATTCAGGAAATGCTGTCCTCAACAAAACAAAGCCAAAAGAATCCCTGAATACGTAGCAGCACACCAGCCTACAAGTCTCTGGTTTTTCGAGTCCTGGGGCCCCGTGATTTATGGCAGCCAAGGTAGCAAAAGTTGAGGGTGGCGCTCGACAGCGGTACATAACTTTAAAAAAGTTTCGCAGGTTTCGCCAGGGTTTTGCATTTAAGAAAACACACACCCACAGACAGTGGGCATCCGGAGGTGGAGGCTGGATCCGACCTCTCAAGGAGCCATTTTGCTTTCACAAGCTCTGGGCGCTGAGTTTCCTGTTTGTTCACGGCTCCCGAATTTGTCATATTTTGTCGCTGATTTCTTACCGGCTAAAACTCGGTTGCCGCATTCGGTTTGTTTGTTTATTTGTACTGCTGCCGGTTTTTTTTCTGGGTTCTTTGCAAACAATTTGTCGTTTAAACTTGACCTTTTTTCTACTTCTTTGGTTGGATACAATGGAAATGCGAATTTGTTAATGGAAATTAGGAAAACTACATTATTAGGATTGGAATTAAAGGGGAAACATTTAATTTAGAGAATAATAAGATAGGTTCTGGGAATTTTAAATGTTCAAGAAAGAAATTTGTGTACTTATTTCGTTTTAAATATAAATTGTTGCAAAGGGGAATCCCCCGTTTTTGCAAATCTTAATTGCGTCTAATAAATATGATACACTTTATAAAAATAATTACTGCAGGCCTTATAAAACAATGCAAGCCCCCATAAAAGCAATCACAAAATAAGGTTGGTTTGGCAAACTTTTGGCCCCCAAAAATGGAGTTTGGGAAGGTCAAAGCTCGCGCATGGCCAACATGAGTCCGCCATTTTGTGCGAAGAGTGCCAGAGAGTGAAACATAAAATATGCGGAAGTTGCAAGTATGAAGCGGAAGTCTGTATGACTGCGATTGCTAATGGATGTCGACTACTACGTCTACGGGGTACTATTCCCAAAGGACCTGGGGGGTCCAAGCTCCAGCTCCAGATCCAAAATACGGTCGAATGGTTTTCAAATTTCAAGTGACGGACTCTGAGCAACAGGAGCAAAAGATTCAACTCTGTTGGGGATTTAAAACCACGCTCAGCTAGTTTTTCGGGGTATCAAGTCCAACGGTGTACGAAGTTAGATAAACGGATTAAGTGGCAACAATGTCACAACAGCACACACTCCCTGTCGACGAGAGATGGGCCGCAATGAGCCTGACCGAAAGGTGGCAACAGCAGGCGAAAAAAGGATCAGGAGCAGAAGCGACAGCAGGATTGTCCCCGGCTGGCCGTTAACCACAAATCGATATCCCATTAAATGCTGCCCCCCATTGCTCTTATTAACGCTGCGGGAGAGGTGGGCAAGGATTTAAATAAGGGCTTGGGTGAAATGGATAAAATATGGCCCTTAACAGGTTCCTTCAATTTTGGAAAAAAACTTCATTAACTTTATAGAAGTTTGAGTGTCATTAAGCACTTAAGTTTTTTTTAATTAATATGTACAATTAATCCTTCTTGTCTTTCTTTTTTGAGGCAAACGAAATTACTTTTCGATACAGGTAGAACACCATTGAGAGTATCAAAAGAAGTGAGACCAAAACCAGACCAATAATGTCCAGTAAGTAGAACTGATACCAAGGCAGGTTTACCCCAGTGGTAACCAGATGAGTTGCTCCTTGATGCTTAATCACATATTCAATCCAGTACATGGCCGTCTCCATGGCACTGACTGGACGATCTCGAAAGATACGTGAAGCTCTCCCCGTATTAATACTGTACCTGGGATTATCGATGAGTTCTCAAAGGGCCTCTCTAAACTCGTCTTCTGTGAACCTGCGCAGATCCAGGACCAATCCATAGCCCAACTACTTAACCTGATTCACATTGGAGTACTGATCGGCGTGAACGGGCATGCCCAGCATGGGAACTCCATGATAAACCGCCTACTGAGCACCGAAAAGTCCGCCATGGTTGATATTGGGATGTGCCAGAACATCATTTTGCGGCAACCATTTCTGCAGCCTCACATTGGAGGGCAGATCAAGCAATGTGTCGTTTTCGAACTTCCACAAAATCCTTTGCTTCAAGTGCCAAAGACTTTCAGGAATATTTTAATCTTCTCGGAGGAAAGTTCGGCACTACTCATTCGGGTGGCTGAAAGCATTATTAATTTTATTAACTGTATAAGAATTCGTTGAAATATTTATTATATTAAAAATAATAATATGTATACATACTATCTCCCGGTTTGCCCCAAGGTTCTCCTCGACTAAGGACAATGGCGTTATAAAGGTAACCTCTTGTCCTCTTTTTACCAGCTCCCTTATAAGAGCGTTAAGCATCATAAAGTGACTTTTGCCGGGAAAGAAAAAGGCAGCCAAAATTCGGGCCCCAGTCGCAAATTCGAGATGCTCAAAGGCCACCAAGCTCAGAAATATTGTATGTAAAACACTCTTGAACTTCTTTAAAGTGAAAAGATAATTGGGTTGAGAATAAAAAAAAGGGTTTCAAATAAAAGAAAATTTGTCAAATGATTTTTAGGACTCTATCTTGGTCGATATAATTTTAACTAATACTTCAAATAACACTCGTAATCACCAGCGCAAGCTCGCAAAATTATTTTTATTACAAACAAGAATAGAGAAAATTCTTTACACAAATTATTTTTTGATTAATTAACTTAAGAAAAATTTACTGCACAAACTTTAAAGCGGCCTTACGCTAACAAAATTTTATTTTATATATGAAAATTCACAAACCATTGCTGTATCCGCTTTCAGTTCTTGGCGTCTAACTCTATCAGGTTTCCCCAGACGACTGAGACTTTTACAATTATGTCACCTATCTAATTAATCTTTTTGATAAGAAAAAAGTGGTAGAAGCTGTACTATAATCTAGGGATTAAAAAGCTGCCGAAATTACTGGCATATACCAAGGAGTTTGGTACCTGCCTATTAGTGAAAGTCATTATTACTTTATGATAAGTCTTACGTCGCCTATCTAATAAATCTTTTTGGAAAAAATACGTTAAGCAGAACAATAATCAAATATTAAAAAAGTATCAAAATTACTGTCAAATACCAACTGTTTGGTAATTATCTTGTATCCCATATCTAAGGGAAAATAGATGAGTTGCATTTATGTAAATATCGCACATTTAAAATAAGTATAAGATTATCTTAAGTACAACAGATTAACCCTTGTATATTTAGTTTCTTTTATACGGCCAACTTCGTTTCGTTGCTTCTGTATGAAATCTTTTTTTTAATACCGTTCAGGGGGCTTCGTTGGGTAACCCCTCTGTCTCACTCGGCACATTTTACCTGCAATTTAAAGCGCAGTACCCCAAGGGACGTCCTCGAGGGACGTTTTTAACCTGTGTTCCCCTGTTCTTGTACCCGATCCCATTCCCATTCCCACCGCTCAAGTCCTGAGCCACTTGTGAGCCCTGCCCCACTCCGGGAGTGTCCTTCTGCGTTTAATCAAACACACTTCCGTTGCAAACGGCTTGAGCTGCTTCAATCAAACAACAACCACAAATATTTCAAGTGCGGCTGGTTGCGGTTGGTCCTCCAGGACCTTCTTCCTGAGACAAAACTCGTCAGCGAAGAAAATACCACAACGTTGTTGTTGATCGGGACGATGCCAACGACAACGACGAGGATGACTACGATGAGGAAGATGATGATGATGATGATGATGAACCCTTTGCCAGATTCTCGAGTGCACACGGGTGTAGCACTCTGTACAAGGACTAGCTGCTATTGCCCATCATTGTTTCTCCAAAAGGGAAATCTGGGTGAATGATTCCGGTTAGACTACACTTGGAATATGAGGTGTCTTAAAAAGTACTTCCTTTATTTATAATTTCTGTAGATTTTAAGACATAAAATATATAAAGCAGTTCGCTTTGGAAAAAGCTTAAGAAATTACACCAAAAAAGTTAACAGAAAACGAACTTGTCAAAGAGAAGTAGCACCTAATAGAGAATAATATTCTAATATTCCCCAAGACTTTCCGCTTGTTTTTCCAAGTGCATTGATGGCTGAACTCATATTTAGCCTTTTGCCAGTCAGCCAGCCGCCACTTGAATATCACGTGGAAATATTTCGCAAATTATGGGCCTAATTAAAAGCATCAAAATGCTGAGTCTGGATCGGGTTAAAGCCGAAAAACTCATTGAGCCAAGTCGAGTGTCTGGCAACGCTGACCAGACCAAACCAGACCAGACGACCAGGTAGACGAAAGGCCC
Organism: Drosophila seguyi; assembly: GCA_008042675.1. Classification (NCBI taxonomy): domain Eukaryota; kingdom Metazoa; phylum Arthropoda; class Insecta; order Diptera; family Drosophilidae; genus Drosophila; species Drosophila seguyi. The sequence goes on from VNJU01010708.1 coordinate 210,940, forward strand.
TCAGTTCAGCTCCACCTCCACTCACTTCATCCCAAAAGGACCCACAACTGCCCCTTTTGCACCACTCAATTATTGGAGCCCTGATTTATAGCAGCGGTACCAGGACCATTTGGTCCTGGCGAAGAGACGAGTTATTGGTGTTCCCCATTTTCATTTTTTTTTCTGTGTTTGTGTATGTGTGTATGATGAAACCCACTCGAGTGGGTGGTTGGAGGCCAGGGTGGCGGCTGTTCATTTGCATTTCGTGGGGAGCGATGGTAGGGTTTATTGGTGGTTGACCGCCAGGCAAAAGGGATGATAGCAATTTCAAGTGCAATTTTCCATTGAGGAGGGAGTATGTATCGATGTTGCGAGAGAATGAATCCATTCCATGAATACCTGTGCTCTTACCTCCTGCACTTCCCCACATTTGTGCCTGAAAGTTTTCCTGAAAAAGTTTCAAGTCCAATCGAATTCGGCATGTGAAATAGCAAAGAGTGTGAAGATGTACTTTATTATATTTTTATTAAAAATTTAAATTTAGATTGTGTAGTTATATCTTTAGGTAAAGATTTTCTTGAATTTTCATAAAACAAAACATATTGCTTAAACATTCACATGTATTTTCACTCAAACCACTTTTGTGGAAGTGTTTGCAGGAGAAACAAATGAATTTTTAAAGTTTGCAATGAAAGAAATTAACAGCATTGGTCGGTTGAATAATTAAAATAATCAATAATTCACTTTTCACAAGTTATAAGTACAAGACCTTTACATTTAATAACTAAAATGTTAAAGATTACCTGAGTGCTGAATAATATTTTTATAATCATAATTTTTATTGAATGAAATATATTATTTAAAGCTTTAAAATATCTATTTAATTTTAATAATAAAATAATATATCTAAAAAAAAATTTTTAGCTCTACTTCTGAATTTGCTATTAATATTTAATTTCAAATAAATATACAAATACTACACATTATTCTGTTATTATTGTAATAATATTGTAAAATGCTTTCTCTATTTAAAAACCCAAATCACGTAATTTCACTACTTTAATATAATGGAAACCCTTTAAAAGCCACTTCTTTCATTTTGTTTAACAAACCTTAAATCTTAACCTAGTTCCAAACATATTTTTGCCAAGAGCTACCCTCATAGCCCGAAGCTAAATTGTAAATTCCATTAAGTCACCAGATTTGTGTGCAACTCTTTTTCTACCCATTCACAGGAAGGACTGTGTTCCCCTGTCCCTTAATCGACAAGTTAATTTCTTACAAAAATAAGCAAGTGCTGGCATAATTGAATTTCGTGAGCAACATGTGCCGCCTGCCTGCGGGAGCAGGTCCTGCAAATCCGCTAACCGAATCAGAGAGTCCTGAGCCTGAGCCTCAGCCTGAATCCGAATCGCAATTCCAATTCCCCCGAAATGAGGCCCGAAATACCACTTTATATAATACTGTTGACATATGTTAATCAGGCGTACGAACACGCGCCGCAAGGAGAGAAGGCAGGACGAGGACGAGGATAAATCCGAGGACCCAAACCGAATCGAAACGTGTGGATGATGCTGCCATGATGAGGAGGATGACGACGACGACGACGGCGACGGCGATGATGATGATGCTGCCGATGAGGGGGTGATGGTAATGAGGTTGCTGCGGGGCGGGTCAAAGGCATTAATTCGAATTCAATCTGCAAGGCTCGGTCGGCTCAGCGACAAAGTAAAAAGCCTATTTGAGGCACAGACACACACCAACACACACACCCGGGGTCGCAGAGATAGAGACGGCCACGGAAACAATCTGATTGGAATAAAAGCTGGCGAAAGAGAGACAGAGAAAGAGAGAGAGAGAGATGAAGGACTAGTGCGGGGCGAAAGGACTTTTGAAACAAGGGTTGTGTCCTCCACTTCGACGTCTGCCGGCAGTTTGGGAGATAATTTAATTTCGGATTCGCATGAGCGATGAGATAAAGCCCACGGTCGGCAACCCGAAAACTTGGTGGGGTGAATCGGACGGCTAGCATATTGATGCAATCAACTAATCTTCGCGCTTCCGTAGCGCTGACCCACACCCACAGTCCTCCTTTCCAGCTCTCAAATCCTCCACCGCCTCCTGCTCCATGACAGCCATCCGATAGTTCGCCGGCGCGATAAGGACACGAGCTCCTTGCCCATCGATTGATTTAGCATATTTCAATCGGATGTACATGTGTTGCGTGATTGGAATAACGATCGGACGGAGACGATTGTTCCGCTTTCGGGGAGTTATCCATGTCGGTCCATCATCAGCCAGCATAATGGAGCTCAATTATCCTTTCAAAGCGAACGTTATTTGTGATTAATAAAAGAATATCAAATTATGCATCAACTGTTCCGGTATAAGGAAAAAATATTTCCTATATGAATATTATGATTTGGGAAAGCGGAAATGAGAAAAAAAAATATTAATTTAATAATTTAAAGATATGGTTGTTTTAAAACATATTCTTAAAAATTACACATTTTTATGGGGTCAGTTCAGAACAAATAATATTATTTGTCTATATATTTTATTAATTAATCTTCGACGTTTTTTAATCTTCGAGTTGCAATTTGATTAATCATCACCTAAATCAATTTTACTTTGCCATCTCTAATGTAGTTAAATGCAGGTAATGCTAGCAAAAGGTTTCTTAAGAAAACATACTAAAGTCACAGAAAATATGCAAATATTACTGAATTCAGCTTCGAAACATTTTTAAATATGCTTAAAACAATTATATGTTTGATATTTTGTACCCAAGCAACTTATTTTATGCTAACCAGAAACAGAGTTGATATTCTATTATCATTTTTTTTTTAATTATCTCTTAAGTCGATACAAAATGCAGCTGAAACTAGAAACTATCAAAGGCGTTTTCATCTGAAAAATTAAAATGTTTTTGAATATAGTTTCATAACATATTTAAATATGCTTGCAATTATTTTATTCTTTAAAATATTATTCCATGCCAAACGGAAATAACTTTATTTCCGGAAATTCGATAAGCTTTTCCCCTTAACTATCGCTTTAATCGTTTCTACTCTACCATCCCTAGCACAGTTGACTCATTTGTTGTTGCGCAATTAAGATGGACCGATCCGCTGCGATTTCGATCTGTTTTGTTCGCTGAGGCGACCAAAAAGGTTTTCCATTCATTTCCATCCATCGGCCAGAACTGCAGAACTCGAACTGTTAACGGCGGAGTGGTGGCATCCATTTGGTAATTTGCCAGGACAAGAACAACAAGAACATAAGTTTCCTACTTTGTATTTGAAAGCGAGGTCCACTCGTAATTTGTCCGCCAGACGCTGCCTCTGCTTTTCCACATTATCATTTTCTTGGAGTATTTTTTGTTTTGCTTTTTTGTTTTTGCAATTAAACGCAATTGCGTTGGGCCACTCTCTGGTATCCCCTTTTCGTCCTGGCAAGCGCTTGGCACATCCTGGACTTTCCTTCGCGCCGCGACGTCGCCATCGACATGGTCGCCTGTCGCGCTTTTAAAACTGTTTCCTGTGCGCTAAATGGCGTTTTTGTGTTGGATCCTTCCCCCTGATCCTTCAGCTGCTGCTGCTGCTACTCCTTTTTCTTGTTTTTGTTTTCCATCCAGGCCAAAGGAGCTGGGGCAGGCGACCACTGCAGGCGACGATAGTTTATGTCTCTATGTACCCAGCAAAAATGGCGACATTAAATGAGCAAAAACTTTTTTTATATCATTTCTTTGCACTCCACGAAGTTCTATGTGGTGGCATACACTGAACAAAATTATTACTACAGATTGGGAATTGTATTTTTTAAAGGTATACTTTAAGGAGGTGTTTTAAGTATCATTTGTATTTATTGGCTTTAAACTACATTAGTCTTGTAAAATAATATAGATTTGATTTAGGCTTAAAAAAATGGAAGTTCCGGATGGTTTACAATTTATTTATTTTAAAATAAAATAAACATAAAATAAAATAAGTTTAATACGTATCTTAAAATTTAAAATTTGTTTGTAAACAATCCTAAAACCATTTACATTTTTTATTTTAAAAATAAATTTCCTATTATTTTCCCATTGTTAACTTATTTTTCACCGTGCACTCCTGGCTGCATTTCTTAAACAATTAAAACTTTGCTCGTCTACCTACAAAGTTGCCAATTTGGATAACCTCTAAACCAGAACCGATGACAGGAGGCGCCGAGGAAGCCAGGGTGGACTGTAGAATGCGAAAAGCGAAAAAGAAAAGCCGAGCCAACGACGAGCTGGGGCGACAATGAAAATGAAAAACTTTAGCGCAGAGCAGTCAAAACCAATTTGGAGAATTTAATTAAAATTGCAAAACTTTGGCAACTGATTAAATTTTCCAACGAGAGCGTGTGCTGCAGGTAAAAAGCTTAAAACAAGCAGAGAAAAAACTGAGGACAAGTTTAAATTTTTAAACAAGCTGGCCAGCAAAAAAATCTACATTCGCTTTCGTTTGCAGTGAAATGTTTCAGGAGCAGAAAAAAAACACGCACACCCACAAAAAATGTGTATGTATAAAATATGGCAGCCGGGGCAGGACGAGAATTTAAACCGGCCCAAAAACAGAAGGACGCCCGGGTAGGTGGAGGCTGGATGAGGCTGCTGCTGGATGCTCTGGCGATGGCAGCCATCATCATCATCAGCAGCAGTAGCAGCAGCAGCAGCAGCAGCGGAGGGACCAGCAAACGACAGACGACGACTGGCAAAGTTTCCCCAATTTAATTTCATCGTACTCCCGGGTGTGCGTTGAACTAACGAATGGAACGAAGGCCCCGAGATCGGACTGGGTTGCAGGACGCAGGTCGCAGAACGCAGGAAACAGGACGAGGACGCAGGAGGCAGAACAAGGAAGCAGGGCAGACATCCATCGCCCGGCAATCACGTAGACGACCCCCATTCTTCCCACCAGCAAAGAGTGCCATTCGGGGGTGGCTCTCCAATCGCTGGCCATGTCCGGGTCTGAGGGATTGAGGAATCGAAATCGGGGAGGAGCTGTAGCCAGGGCTCTGTTATTTTAATGAAAATTGGAAAGTGCCGAGTGCTCCTCGGACCCCCCATCCCCAGCTGCCGGTCTAGTTACGCTCCCGTGACCGTCGCATTAATTTTAAGATGTCTTAGTGGGCACTTGGCACTTTATGCATATTGGGACGGTTCTTTCCTTTGATTTCTTGTTTTCATTGGGAATTAGGTTTAAAGCTGTTTGGAATTGTGGCTTAAAAATATTGTTACAAGGGGAAAGGTAATTGCGAACTTATAAAATTACCACAGGACTTAAATATGGTTTTATAAATGAAATATTCTAAATTAAAAGCAATTAAGCAGTTGAACAGTAAAACCAAATTAAAATTCGTACAAACTCCCTTAAAACTTAAATAGAAATTCTAAGGAATTAAAAACATTAAGTGACAGTTAAATTCGTCATAAATAAATGTACCCTCGCATACTTCCTTCTTCCCTTGTCAACCGCAGAAAGCTCATCTAACACCCATCTCCTTGCATTCCTCCCGATTCCTGGCCAGGCTAATTAGCACCCATAAAACGCACATAAATACGCTTGGGCCAATAAATTATAAATTATGACTTTTGCGCCCAGCACCCACACCTTAGAGGAGGCATTTGCCAAACCGCAGCCAGACAGACAGGCAACAGTTTCATAAAATTTCCACTCGAGTGCGCAGAATCTCCGGGAAAAAGGACGACTTAGGGGGTGGAGAAGCCGAATCAGACTTAAGGCGGATGCATGAAACAGTGCGATGACTTCCGGTATTAACTAATTTTTTGCGCCCCCTTATTTTTTGTATATATACGAATACCCCCGCGGGGCGAGCATCTTTAAAGCCTCTTCGCCAAGGTTGTGCGAAAAACGAAACGAAGGAAAATCCCATCCTGCCATCCGGCGCGATCCTTTCCCTGGAGTGGCCCTGCCAAGTGGCGGGGGAAGGGGCGAACTAATCCCTAGCACTCATGATGCCTTTGGCAAATACTTTGCACCGCCGACTGCGCGACGAATTGGAAGCAATCCGATGTCTGTCTGCACACAGACTCCACTTGGGGGTGGCACTCCGCCACTGAGCGCTACCCTTGGCGTAGTCGGAGTCAGTGGTGCATGGGCGTTGCTCTTGGCCGGGGGTTGCAAAAAAAAATAGAAAAAGAAATCTTAAACAAAGTATCAGGCCGCGGCAGCCAAGCAGCCAAGCGAATGTCCCCCCAAACCCTGTCAGCTCTCGAGGCCACTCGTCACTCGGCTTTCTATGGAGCATCGGTGGAGTTTCGGGCCAGAATAGGCGGCAGCTTGAAGTCAGTTGCAGTCAAGTGAGTCTCAGACCAAGTCGGGGAGCTAGTTCGGGGCCCAAAGCTGACTTTTGCCAGATAAAGCTGTCAGGGTATCTGAAAGTCTTTAGATCTCAGCTTAGGCAAGTACTTTTCGAAAGGAAGAAATGGTTCTAATATCAAAAGTGCTTCTATGAAATATTATATACTAACTCCTGGCAGTAAAAATATTTAAACTAAAAAAGACTTTGTACTATCTTCACAGTCAGAATAAAATTTATAAAAAATATCCCATCATACAATTTCCTTTAAACATTTCTCTTTTCTTCTTTGGCACTTTTCGATTCACTGAACGGAAAAATTATAGACAACTAATCGATGTGGCGTCGTCTCTATATAAACTTGGCCAATGCATCTCCTTCTGGTTCAAGTTGGCAAGGTGTTTGCGCTTGTTTTACCAACAATTTGCTGGTCTAATGGCCCAAAGCTGGAACGGGAAAATAGGCTGGCAAATGTTTTCCACTTGGCCAACACCAACAAAAGTCTTTGTAGCGGCCTTAGGGGGTTTCCCTCTGCTTGGTTGTTTGTTTGCTTTGTTAGTCGGTGTAAAGCGCGAACTTTTCGGCTGTATATGTATATATTTTTCTCTTTTATTTTTTTATGTAACTTTTTGCAGTAGGAGAAACTTTTTGGGGAAAACATTTAGCCAAAGTTAACACGAGGATGGGAGGGCATATGTTTAAAAAGCAGAAAGAGGAGCAGGGGCTTTAGTTTGCTAGAATTATTTACTGTGAATAAACCAAGGAGTATGAGTATGTGAAACTACATACAATTATTATTTCCCTTCTTCCCTGCTTGCTTATAAAATGTATTTTTGCCCAAAGTGGTTTCAATAAATGATAAATGGTATTAGGAAAATAATACCCCTATCCACTCAGCTCTGGACAACCATTAGGCAAAATCAAACCAACCTTAGGGATACCTTTCCTAATGTTTTCTTGATTTTTTTATGAATGAACCAACACATAGTGGCAATTCATTAGAAATTTCACAATACAAAATAATACAGAGAAAAGAAAGTGCTGCTGGAGAGGTGAAGTAGACGGAGCGGATTACTGGCAATAATAACAAACAGCATTTGACTCTTGGGCTGAGTTTCAATTTTGAGTTTCAGGTACTCGGGGGCGATTCACGTGAAATATAGTGTGTGTTCGATCCGAGAAAGCCAGGACGGCTCCGCATGTCGAACAATGCCCAATGACGAATGACGCATTATTCCTGATATCGAATTGTGTCACTGACAGCCGTATTCAGGGACATTTTGCCCCGCATCCTGGGTCCTGAGTCGTTCTCGTTCTCGTTCCCGTTTTTTGCACCCACACACACACACACTCAGGCAGCAGCGGGGTAAACAATAAATAATGCCAATGTCATGTTGTTTAAGGTGTACGTACGTATACCTTCATAGGCCCTGACATAATGCGCAATCATTCAACCGGGCCGACCTGACACTTCTACTTGCCCCCGACCATGAAAGTGTGAAAAATGCATGTGAACAGTTTGATTGATTTTAACTCGATTTTTCCATGTTTGCCAAACCTCAAAAATCAATTTGAAAGGTGAAAGGATGGGGAATGAATCCTATATGCTTTGAAAGTAAAGTATTTTACCAATTATGAAACATCAGAAAGTCAGCAGAAAGAAAGAAAGATTTTAATTGGTAAAAATAAGCCGCAAAACTAAAAGAAATTTGTGTTAAACTAGTGTAAAATTAGGGAAATAGACTGAAGCTTAATGCAATCTTTGTCAAAAGAATGTATTTTTAAATAAATAAATATTTGTCTTAGCATTAACTTATGCTAAATAGCTCCAATATTGTTTAACGATTGTTTAGCGCCACATTGTAATTACAACCTTTAAACTTTTTAATGCACCTTTAATATTTATCATGCGAAATTTGTGTATATCTTTATGTAATAATATATTTTTCATGCTCTATATATAAATTTTAATGTAAATATATATATTTTTCTTTATTTTAAATAGAAATCTCACATTTACACTTGAACTCCGCTGGCAGTCGAGCGCTAACTGTGTGGATAAGGGAAGGGGCTATTTTCTTAGAGGTTTGGGGGCAGGGAACGCCTGTCAGTCAGTCAGCTAGACATCGGCGGGAACGTCATCGTTGAGGCACAAGAACAAAAGGACTTCCGGTGACGTTTAAATGCGTGGCATGTCACGGCGCAGCGGCAGACAGCAGCATCCTGGCTGAAGCCAGGGTCTGAGTCCAGGCTACCGAGTCCTGATTCCTGGCGTGTGCCGGCAGGAAACCCACCGCCAGAACCCAGAGGGTTGTCCCCTCAACTTGCATACTTATTTTATGCATATTTTTGTGTGTGGAATTCCCAGTAAAAATAAATAAAACGAAAAACATCTAACTTTTGCGTTGATTACTATTAACTAATGAAGCACCAGCCGCCGCCGCTGCCACCCTTGAGGCAAGTTCAAGTACACATGCTGTTGGGGCACGCCTCCCATTTCGATTGAGCAGGCAGCCGAGCAGAAGTCGCAAGTGTATATCAACTTATTAATTTCATGAAGTGCCAGGCACATCAATGTCTTCCTCCCGTAGAGGCATCAACAATGGGGACTCTTTCTGTCACCGCCTAACAAGATCCGCACCACGCTCCAAGGACGAAAGCGAGGACGAAAACCAGGATGAGGATGAGGATGGTAACTGGAAGCTGTATTGGGGGACACATCACATCATCACGTATGATTACGCACATTGTTCGTGCGCAGCGCAAAATGCTGTCGAAAATTAAAATTCAGAGACCCTTCTACTTAACTTACCTTGCCTTAGCCCTTGAGTGCACTCAGAAAAAATAGTAGAGGTTGTTAAATAAACATTTGGGAAGTTTATTTAAAAAAAGTAAACCTATATTTATACAAGTACTCAGATCTTGTTAATATTTTCGGGTTTTAGAGAAGATTATGAAAAGATTTCTTCATACTTGTGTTCCTTTTTAGTTCCTCTTTTGATAGTTAGTTTATTGTGGAATAAGTTGCAAGAATAAGTTTCCAAGAAATAATTAATTATCATTTCCCCCAGTGTACCCTCCAGGAGGTGGGTGAAAACAGAAGCAAAACAACGACGTGATTGCATTACACAATCAAAACAGGCACAGCCAGCCCTTGGATCGCAGAGGGTAGCATGGCAGCATGGTGGCATGGTGGCATGGTAGCTTAGTTGCCCTTCGTTCCCCTTTCGCCCTGGCAAACTCCGATCCGGCGAAAAATCAAAGCCGGGCCACTACAGGCACTAAAGTAATAGACCGACCAACCAACCGAATGTCGAAACGTGTGCGTGGGCGTTGCAACTGCTACGCCCCATCATCAGAATCCAATCAAATTAACAACAACAGGCCGCAGAAGCAGCAGCAGCAGCAGCAGCAACACGGCTATAAGGATTTTGGGAGGAATAGGAACAGCCACCGAAGCCCCTGATGAACCCGATCCCCTGGTCCATGCCGCCTGTCGATGGTACGTTAATTTCAATTTGATTTCCGCGCCGGAGTACGAGGGGAACGTTGAACGTCTGAGCAACAATTATACGGCAACTTCATTAGGTCAACATGGGGAGAGAGAGATGAGGCAGAAGCGAAGGCTGAGGCTGAGGCTAAGGCTAAAGGGCGGTCTCGTTGGTTTTGCGGCTTACGCAAGGGCTACCGTTGATGAGGGGGGCGGATGCGTCAGGGGTAGATTAATCAGGGTAAAACTATTAATTAAATACCAATTCATTTCCGCAAATTCAAAGCACACACACCGCCCTGCCCACAGATGCGGTCCTTTGTGCGGGGTTTAGCTGTATTCCTAGTTCAGGCAGTGAGTCCAGTGGTTGGTTTGAATTGGGGGCCAGGGACTGGGATTTTGATTTGAAAATTGCTCCTCATATTAGGCTGCAATGTGCCAGGATGTGTGCGGTTTCGCTTGCCAAGTCTCGAAGGTCTAAGGATTACATTAACTTGCATAAAAGAAAAGAGCACCTATAATAAGAAACCCATTTAATATGTACTAAAAAATAAAATAAAATAAACAAATGCATCAATTTATGAACACACATGATACATCTAAACAAAAGACCAGCAACAAAAAATTCCCATGTGTAAGCTGTATTTCTGTTTTTATTAGCCAACTGATTCAGCATTAAATTAGGCAAATCTGAAACCCATAAATAGCACCATCATCACAGGCTACCGTCACAGAGTATCCCAACGATGGCGCAACTCCCATTGCCCCGAAGCATTGTAATAGAGTAAAAAAAAATACAACAAAAAAAGGAGAAAAATGCAGATGAACGGGGAAATGTGGCAACAAAAAAATTGTCATAATAAAATCCCCAAGCTTATCAGTAAGCGCAGCAGCAGCAGTCAGGAGGGTATTAACAAAAAACAAAAAGCCGGGGTAGAACCGAACAGGCAAAATAAAAATTATATACCGCAGAAGGATTTAGGACCAAAAACAGAGACAGGAGAGAGCTGCAGCTTTGCTCATCCGGTGTGTCAACAATTCCCAAGCTTCAACGCTTTGATGTCGCCCATGGAGCCTGGAAACCCGTCTAAGGCCGAGCCACTGAGCCAGACACTGGGTGTCATCCACTCTGCCGCTGATGGCATCATTAACGCATATTCCGGGCTGCCTTTCGGGCACAACCAGACACCGAACCGAGTTGAGACGAGACGAGACGAGGCGGGGATCGGTGCCGTTTCCGGCTTTTGAAGTTCGAGCGGCAGGCTTTTAATTTTCTTTGTCTTCTCGCTGACGTTTGGGGCCAAAGGGCGTAAATTAATCGAAGGCTTAATTAGCACACACTCACCCAGGGCAGCCAAGGACTGGCGGCTCGTTGAGCGGCGCCAGCGTGGCGTATGATTAATAAACAGCTCCCTTGGCGGCGGAATCCCTCCACGCGATTAATGCTGTGTGCACCAATTACGGGCATCGATGAAGGTGAAGGTTGTCAATACGGCGAGGCAGTGAGTTGCCGAGCCTAGCAGGTGCCGGAGGCACCTCCTCCATCTCCTGGCCAGCTGGCTTTTATGAGTACTGCGGCAGCGTAGTTGGCTGCCACTTAATGTGCTTTGCCTACTAATTAGGTTGTTTTGGCGGCTGCCGTCACATTTCAAGTGCTGAAACAGGTGACAAAAAGGTGACGCCAAGCCCAGGAGCAGCTGGGGAGCTCTGCGAAATAATAACAACAAACAGGTGCACTTCAAGCTAACACTTTTTGAGCTGCAACCAAGGAAATGGATAATTGTTAGGGTTACGCTAAAGGGGTTAAGAAATGCTCTACAGTTGGATTGCTAATGAGTCTAGTAATTAATTTGGTTGTGTTTATGGAGCTAAATTAAAAATTTTATTATTAAGCAATCTTTTTTACTGATAACTTTGCAGTAAGCAAGAATTTCTATTGAATGAGCTTTCCTGTGGTAGCAATTGTTTAATTCATGATTACCTTTTAAAGTCAGCTTATCAGTTAGCTGAACCTTCAATAAGACCCACACTTTAATTGCAAAATGATACTATTCAAGTGTGCAATTAGGATTATCAGTCAACAAGGTAACTCGGCCAAGCAACTCAACAATCAAGGTGATTTAACATTTGTTTACCCAAACGATAAGATTTCGATTAGGTTCCGTAGGTGGTAACCAAACTCAACAAAATTGCATAAATTTAAATATTACTCTTTGATTAGATAACGTAGAAGTTTTAATTCCTAATTTAAGAAAAGTGAAGAGGCACTTCTGCTGTCTGATATGCCCCAAACGAAGCTCATCTGGCATCTTGGCTTTTTCATTTGAAAGGCAGATGACTTTCTGCACTGAAAGTGCAGCAGTAACTTGTTAGAAGCGCGTTTTGCAAAAACAACAACAACAATATAAGCAGCAAAGAAGAGAAGGACTCAAAGTGAAAAATGTTTTAATTACTCATCTCAAGGCGAATCCGCAGACCTGTTTTTTTCCCTAGGTCCCCTACCTCCCTCGCGATTGAAGCTGGCCAGAGATTTTTCGAGGAAGATGAAGATGTTAAATTGATAAAGTTATAAAGACTCAAAAATTTGAGTTTAAAATAAAGAAAGATGGCAGAACACATTCACTCAAACTTACTAGAAAATATTAATTTTTTTAAAAGACTTCTTTAAAAGTATGACTCGAAATACTAATTTCTACTTATAAGTAAATACAACTGATCCTCACAAAATTGCCCGCTAGATCACATATAAATGTATATATCTTTCCTTAACCTGCCGAATCCCAGATTAGCTAAAACAGAAGCAACAAAGGTCCCTTGACAATTGTTTGTTGGAACACTCGAATGCCTGCTTTCTGGCATACTCTCCCTCGCCGCCGTTGTGTGCTAAATAGTTCCCCCAGGGCCGAATCCACTCGAGTCGTGCTAATGAGAACACCCCAGTGACAAGGAGACTCCGGCAAGGACGAGCACTGCGCCGAGTGCAGGCGGCAAAAGGGATGCTTCTAATGCAGGGAGAGCTAGCGCTGCATTATGCAAAATACTCGCAAAGGCGAAACAATTTTTGCACTGCAGTGACGAAGTGGAGTGGACCCGTCCTGCCAGAGTCCTGTCCGGGCAGAAGATAAGGAGGTGTGCAGATCCTTAGCAAGCAGGAGCCGGCGGCAATGCAGCGTGTTCCATTTGCACACATTTCGACAGGGCAATTAATTATGCTAAATTCGTTTAGAGAAATGCAAGGCACAGGACAAAGGCAGTTTAGAGCCTTGGAGTTTGTTTGTTTAATGCAAGAGCTTCATTATTATTTAATTATTTTAAATTATTTTATTAGAAAACAAGGCAAAGGTATTAACTGAAGTCTAAGTATTGTCAACAAAGATTTATTAATTATATTTATAAATAAATCATTCCAGCTTCTTAGCTCCAAAGCATCAGAAAATTCTCGGAAAATTCATTAAATCAGAACAAATTATTAGTTATTAAATAATACAATTTATTAAATGATTTCTAAGTAAATTTCACAGTCTAAGAAATTTTTAGTAAAAATTTCATATTGCCCCTCGTGTGCCTCGGCTAGAGTTCAAAGGCTAAATATATAAAATCCTACCTAAGGAGTATCATACACCCATTAATCTTTACCGTTTACCACTCGAAACACTTGGCAATTCATCCCTGAAAATATCATAAGGGTCCGGACCCGTGCAACCAGCAACTTGGCGCCCGGAACCACCTTTTGACCAGCGCATTGGATGACTTTTAAGTGGGTCTAAGGCTCAGATCTCCATGCCAGAGAGAGAGGCTGGGTCTCTGGCCTGACATTTGCGCTGGCCATGCGCAATTAATTACAAAAGTGTTTGCGGACAAATGGCGTCCAGCAACATGGCACATGGTGCACGTGGTCGCTGGGTGTTTATCCTGTGAACCCCAACTGGACATGGCCATGGGAAACGACGCTGTGGAGGGCATTTCTTTTCGCCGACCCACCAGCTCACCAGCTCACCAGCTCGACAGCTCGGCAGCGTTTATGTGGCTCAAGTGGTACGAACGCCGAGAGAAGCGGCAGCTCTTTGCTTTGAGGTTATTTGCTTTTAATGACTCGCAAACTACACCCACACCCACGACCACGTCCATCCTGCACGCAGCATATACGGGCAGCAGTGGCCGTGCCACATGGCGTATGCGTCATGTGTGTGTTGCCTAAGTGTTTTCAGATATCGCGCATCAGTAGCCAACGACAGCATGTGCCCTGTGTCCCATGGTTTGTTGACTTTTAGACGCTGTTTGTTTGTCAGCACAATTTTGTTTTCCTTTTTTTTTTTGTGTTGCCCATATATTCCTTTTGCTTATTTTTTTCCTGTACTTTTTGGCTTTTCATCTTGGCATCGGCGCAGACAAGCAGCAGGCAGGCAGGACCCATAAATGAGCTTTGAAGTTTGCATACGCGAATGCAGGCACTGCACTGGCTGGAAGGGATAATGCGGCGCAATTATAGACAGGGCCGGGAAGGCATACCCCCACCCCCGGTTATATCCTTGAAAATAAATTGTTTTGTTAATTATTTATGGTTGGTTTAATGAGTGTGTGCCGTTCTCTGGCTGCGGTCTGGCAGTCCCTTCGTTTGGGGCGTCGACATTCACGGGTTTGTTATACTTTTGCATTTTGCAATTATTTTAATGAGTTTTGCATTTAAGCGATTTTATGCAATCATCGTCATTCGCGATAGTGTTGGATGCCAAAGGGATATGTGTGCGCATAAATACAGAGTATACAATATAATTGCCGCTTTTGCTTCATTAAAAAATAAATCTTTTTTACGGCCGGCAGACTCATTAAAAGTTGAACAATTTGTATGGCAATATGATGAATACGTATCTCATTGAATTAACAAGAAGTTTTTTAATATTATATATTGGATTTAAAAATGTATTTATTTATATTTTTGGAATAGCTAAAAGTATTTTATATTTCAGTTTCCAGAAAGTCTCTTCAGCAGATATGCTGCTTTGGTTTTTAAGTCTTTAAACGTAATATTTCCCATTCTTCTGATAATTAAAACTCGACACCTTTATAATTTCTTAACCTGCAAAATAAAAAAATTTTTTTCATTGATTTCAACAATAAGAACCCCTAAGTGATTACGATAACCTCTTAGCAAGAGGTACCATTTATGATAACCATTCAAAACACTTCCACATGTGGTCCCAATATTCAAAACACTCTCCTCAAGGTAATCAGTCACTCGTGGGAGCCGTGAAGGGCTATATAAACATTCGAAAATAGACCTTTGAGTTTCCTCCCCCAAGTATCGGTCCCTGTTTGGGGTCTGCGAAGCCTTAATCTGCATGAAATTATTGCCAAAGTACGCTACCAACTAGCTCTATGCCTTGGTACAAATCCATAAATATTGTATAAGACGCACTCGTCAATGGGAACTCATTTTACTAATCGCCTGCCAGCGATTAGAACCAATTAAGATACCCATTAAGATATGCAATGAAAAACGCGATCGCCAATACACTGAACTTGAACTTCGTAGTACGAGTATCAGTATTTCCCTGGTCTCTTTGGGCTATCGTTAAGCCGTTTTATGGGCTTCTCAAGAACCCTAAGCCCAAGCACAAGCCTCTTAACCGCCCATACTGATTGCTTATCGACCCCGAATCCCCAAGGGGTTCTCCTATAAAAGCCGCCCCGAATTTCCTAAGAAAGTCAGTCCTGTGCTCGGATCGAAACGGTTTAAGTTGTTCGAAAAGAAATTGGAAATTCGCCGCCATGAAATACCTGTGCGGCATTGTGCTCTTTGTCGCCCTGTTGGCCGTCAGTATAAGGCCATCAGAGGAGGCCTGTGGATACGAGGTGAGGAGTGCAAATAAGGATACAGCCTTCGGAATAAATGGAATAAGAGTCAAAGT
The DNA here is from genome assembly GCA_008042675.1 of Drosophila seguyi. Classification (NCBI taxonomy): domain Eukaryota; kingdom Metazoa; phylum Arthropoda; class Insecta; order Diptera; family Drosophilidae; genus Drosophila; species Drosophila seguyi. The sequence continues at coordinate 226,666 of VNJU01010708.1, forward strand.
TCTCCCTCTTTGATTTACATTGAAACTGTGACAAATTACTTCATTTAAATATTAAGTGGTTAACACAATGGTTCGACTTGATTCAAAAGCCCTTGCTAGATGTTCCGTTTTAAACTTTAAAAAATCTTGAAAACTCCTTCCCAGGCATGTCCCAAAACCAAGTCGAACATGATCAACATTCACATGGTTCCGCACTCCCACGACGACGTTGGCTGGCTAAAGACTGTTGACCAGTACTTCTATGGCCACAAAAGCAACATCCAGCACGCCGGAGTCCAGTACATCATCGACACTGTGATCTCTGAACTCATCAAGGATCCCTCCCGTCGCTTCATCCAGGTGGAGACCTCCTTCTTTGCCAAGTGGTGGGCCGAGCAGTCGGAGACTGTGAAGCAGGTGGTCAAGAAACTGGTGAACGAGGGTCGCCTGGAGTTCACCGGTGGTGCCTGGAGCATGAACGACGAGGCTGCTGTCAACTACCAAAGTGTGATCGATCAGTTCACTTTGGGCTTAAAGTTCTTGGATGACACCTTCGGTTCCTGCGCCCGTCCCCGCATCGGCTGGCAGATCGACCCGTTCGGTCACTCCCGAGAGCAGGCCTCGATCTTTGTTCAGATGGGCTATGACGGGGAGTTCTTCGCCCGCATGGATCACCGCGACAAGAACAACCGTATCGACAACTTGGGTATGGAGATGATCTGGGATGCCAGTGACTCTCTGACCAATGATGAGATATTCACTGGCCTGCTGTACCGTCACTACTCGGCTCCTCCCGGCTACTGCTTCGATGTGCACTGCGGAGACGATCCGATCATTGATACCAAGAGCTACGACAACAATGTCAAGTCTCGCGTGGATGACTTCCTCAGCTACGTCACGGAGGTGGCCAAGCACTACCGATCCAACCACATCATGATTCCCATGGGTGACGATTTCCAGTACGAAGACGCCCAGGTTAACTTCAAGAACATGGACAAGCTGATCAAGTGAGTAGTAAAGGCATTAAATCTTTGCTTCGGATACTAATTACTATCGATTCCGACAGGTACGTCAACGAGCGTCAGGCCGAGGGCTCCACCTTCAATCTCTTCTACTCCACTCCCGCCTGCTACCTCAACTCCGTGCACGAGGGTCTCCAGACCTGGCCCAACAAGACCGAGGACTTCTTCCCCTACGGCAGTGACGACAACAGCTACTGGACTGGCTACTTTACCTCTCGCCCCACGCAGAAGCGTTTCGAGCGCGATGGCAACCACATCCTGCAGGTGGCTAAGCAGCTCAGTGTTTTCGCCGAGCTCACGAGCAAGCAGCAGAAGGACGACTTGGAGTATCTACGTGAAATCATGGGAGTGATGCAGCATCACGACGCCATCACGGGAACCGAGAAGCAGGCGGTGTCCAATGACTACGATCGCCTCTTGTACGACGCCATTTTGGGAGGAACCAACACTGCCCGCGATGCCCTTCGTAAGCTGACCAATCTCCCGGACGGAGAGTTCGAGAGTTGTCTCCAGCTGAACATCAGCGAGTGCGCCTTCACCAAGGACGGAGCCGACAACGTGGTGGTGACCCTGTACAACCCATTGGCCCACACTTCCACTCAGTATGTCCGAGTGCCAGTGAAGGACGAGAAATACGAGGTTACCGATGAGAAGGGTCGTGTGGTGCCCTCCGAAGTGGTCCCGGTCTTCTGGCAGGTTCTGGCCCTGGAGTTCCGCAACAACGACACTCAGCACGAGCTGGTGTTCAAGGCATCCGTCAACAAGATTGCCAACTACTACATCAAGAAGGTCGATAGTGGTGAGAGCAGGACGGTCGTCCAGCCCACTCATGGCAAGAAGTTCGCCAAGGTCGAAGAATCCACTGCCGAAGTTCCTAAGCGATTCAAGAAGGTTCACTCTCTGAAGAACGCCACCGAAACCCTTGACGAAGAGGGAGAGACTGTGGTACAGACCTCGGTAAGTGACCTAGACTGCTTTCATTTCATTTATATCACTAACCTTGTGTCTCTTTGATCAGCAAATCAAACTGGTGATTGACAACAAGACTGGTCTCCTGAAGACCGTCGAAATGAACGGAATCTCCGAGAACATCGACCAGAGCTATGGTGTCTACAGGACTTATGACTCTGGCGCATATGTCTTCCGCCAGTACCACCAGGCCGACTTCATTGTCCAGGATGAAGGCGTCGAGTTCTCTGTTTACGATGGAACTTTGGTCAAGGAGATCCACCAGACGTTCAGCGAATACGTTTCCCAGACTATCCGCATATACGAGGGCGACAACAAGGTGGAGTTCGAGTGGCAGGTAGGGCCCATCGAAAGGGAGGAGGAGTTCGGCAGGGAAGTTGTCATCATTTTCAACAGCACCGTCGCCTCCAATGGCGTGTCCTACACCGACTCCAACGGCCGTGAGATGATCAAGCGTGTCAAGGATCAACGTGAGGACTTCACCCCCGGTCTCGATAGACAGCCAACGGCCGCCAACTATTATCCCATCACTTCCCGCATGGCTCTGCAGGACAGCAACAAGCGCATTGCCCTGCTCAACGATCGCGCCCAGGGAGGAGCCAGCATGCAGGACGGCCAGCTGGAGCTGATGTTGCACCGTCGCCTCGTCCGTGACGATGGCTACGGAGTGGGAGAAGCCCTCAACGAGGAGAAGTACGGCCAGCCGATGATTGCCCGTGGCAAGGTCTACCTGATCCTCAGCCCCACCGATGAGTCCACGGCCACCGAACGTTATGCCGAGAAGGAGATCCATCTGCCCTTCTGGAAGTTCTTTAGCAAGAACTCCGGAAGCACCAACTCGGTGCCCAAGTCGGTGCCCAGCTTCGAGGACTTCCCCCAGTCGGTGCATCTGCTCACCCTGGAGCCCTTCAACGATGACGAAGTCCTGCTGCGTGTGGAGAACTTCCTGGATCACACCGAAGGCAAGGTGGTTAGCTTCAACATTCGTCCCATCTTTGACTACTTGAATGGATCCGAGATTCGCGAGACGACTCTGGATGGAAACCTGCCTCTGAGTGACATGAAGCGGTTCAAGTTCCTCCACGACAACGGTGGTCGCAGGCCCGACGCCGTCGAGTATTACACCGCCGGCCACAAGCCTTTGGCGGCTGAGAAGTCTCAGGAAGCCTCCGAGTTCAGCGTCACCCTGCACCCCATGCAGATCCGTACTTTCATCATTAAGACGGAGTAAACCAAAGTTCTCAGCGAGAAATGCAGTATTTAAAGCAATGTAAAATATTTAGAAGAATAAAATGAATGCCAAAATTTAAAATGAAAACTTGTATGTTATTTGTGCGTTATTTTCTGGCTATAGAGAGAGATAAGGCATGTCCTTCTATATCTTACACTGAACTTAAGAAAGTAATTTAAATACGTCGAAAAACTTGTTCCTGCGGAATAACAAATTTTAAAGTATTTCAGAATTTCGAATTCCGAATTTTGTATGGAATAAAAACCCACAAATGTATAGTTAAATTGTACATGCAATGCTCTGGCTAAGGTTTCTGAATTTAAAGCTCTTTTGTTTTATTATAAAGAATTATTATAATTTTAAATAAATTAATAATTAATAAAAACTAATTATACAAGACAGAGAAGATATATGATTTTCATTTCCTTGCAGGTTATTATCAATAGCTTGCAATGATGTTAAGGACTCATTTTCGACCCCATATATCATAGACATTACCTTAGTTACATCATTAAAATTCTAAATAAAAATAATATATATATATATATTTAACTTTGGAAATTTGAACTTCTATTTGCAGACTTCATAACCTAATAAAAATTAGCATAGAAAAGCTTTGCGAAGGGAAAGGCATGAACAAAGCTTCCTTTATTTAAAATATTTAAATACAACTATAATTTATAGAAACACATTAAATCATTAGCTTCTCTTGGCCAAAAGACCGCACCGATGGTGTTGGTTACTGGGCAAGAACTAGATCGATATAAGTGCCATTGGTGATTGGATTAATTCGTTATTACAGGCGGTGCTCCACGATAACTCATCACTTGCACTTTGCGTGGGGTGTTCATTCTTTACACTTTCAGTTTAAAGTTTTTTAGGGCTTGAATAGCTGTTGATTAATTCCGGTACAAATCAATAAACATTATACACAATAGTGTTAAGAAATGCTAAAATGCAATCGAAAAAATCATTTTTTCTTATCTACAGATAAGCATTGCAGCCCCGTCAAAACAGAAGCACTCGTATATGGAGGCTAATTAAGATATCAATATCAATATCAATAATGACCAGTAGTTCCCGAATTTGAAATTTGTTATGATTCGAAAATTGAAATGCGGTAGTTAACCTTATCGAAGTATATTTTTGTAATTACTATAGCTCCTGATTAGTCAAAATAAACTGGAGCTAGTCTGTGCGGTTAAGCCGCTGGGAAGCTGGGAATTACCTTACCTTACCTATATACCTTACTTACTCCCTAATACTATGACTTTTTCCTTGACAACTGATCTAGCTTAAAGTAGTGCCTGCATATGCTCTTGAACCAAAATCATTCAGATAATCTTCAGATAAGAAGCCCTGGAAAAGCTAATTAAGATATGACAAGTAGTTCATTGTAAATTTGTTATGGTTCCTGCGGTCAACATACGTTTTTAATCGTCGTCGTATCGCTGAAGTATAATTTCTAATTGAATTTTAAGCATGCTTGAGTTCCTTTAATCCAAGATAAACTCAAGTACCGATTGCTTATCAACGACTTCGAATGCCCCTGCCAAGGGGGCCTCGTATATATAGCGCTGTGAATGAATGTAAGGAAATCAGTTGTGGACTCGACTTGGAGTCATTTGTTTCTTCTATCCGGAAAAGACTGGGCCTCCAAATATGAAGTTCCTAGGCATTGTGTTCTGTGCTGCCTTGTTCGCCATCCAGGCCCCGTCAGCTCGGGCTGCCTGTGGCTATGAGGTGAGGATAAAGGATATCACATTTGAAGCACAGGATATTAACAGACTGTTATTTGCAGTCTTGTCATCCGACCAAGTCAAACATGGTCAACATCCACTTGGTGCCCCACTCGCACGACGATGTGGGCTGGCTGAAAACTGTTGACCAGTACTTCTATGGCCACAAGAACAACATCCAGCACGCCGGAGTCCAGTACATCATCGACACTGTGATCTCTGAACTCATCAAGGATCCCTCCCGTCGCTTCATCCAGGTGGAGACCTCCTTCTTTGCCAAGTGGTGGGCCGAGCAGTCGGAGACTGTGAAGCAGGTGGTCAAGAAACTGGTGAACGAGGGTCGCCTGCAGTTCACCAATGGAGCCTGGAGCATGAACGACGAGGCAGCCGTGAACTATCAGAGTGTGATCGATCAGTTTACAGTGGGATTGAAGTGAGTTTTAGTGAAATTAATAACAGATAGTTGGGTAGACTCATCCATTTCTTAACGATAGATTCCTGGATGACACTTTCGGAGTCTGTGGACGTCCTCGTGTCGGCTGGCAAATCGATCCCTTTGGCCATTCCCGTGAGCAGGCATCTCTCTACGCCCAAATGGGATACGACGGAGAGTTTTTCTCCCGTATGGATCACAATGACAAGGGCAGGCGCATGAATGACTTGGCTTTGGAGATGATCTGGGATGCCAGCGAAACTCTGGACAATGTCAAACTGTTCACTGGACTGCTCTACACCTTCTACTGGGACACTCCCGGATTCTGCTTCGATGTGCACTGCAGCGATGACCCTATTATTGATGGCGACAGCTACGACAACAACGTTAAGTCCAGAGTGGACGACTTTATCGCCTACGCTGCCCAGGTGGCTGAGAAGTTCCGCACGAACCATATAATGATTCCCATGGGCGGGGACTTCCAGTACGAGGATGCCGAAGTGAACTTCAAGAACATGGACAAGCTGATCAAGTAGGAAAATTTTAATCTTTCGGAACTATATGTAACGATTACTTTCTTTTAAAAGGTACATCAATGAGCGACAGAGCAGTGGCTCAAAGTACAACATTTTCTACTCCACTCCTGGTTGCTACCTGAATTCTGTTCACCAGAGTGTACAGTCCTACCCCAACAAAACCCAAGACTTCTTCCCCTATGGCAGTGATACCAATAGCTTCTGGACTGGCTACTACACCTCTCGGCCCACGCAGAAGCGTTTCGAGCGCGATGGCAACCATATCCTGCAGGTGGCCAAGCAACTCAGCGCCTTCGCCGAGCTCTCGAGTGAGCAGCAGAAGGACGACTTGGAGTATCTTCGTGAGATCATGGGTGTGATGCAGCATCACGACGCCATTACGGGAACCGAGAAGCAGGCGGTGTCCAATGACTACGATCGCCTCTTGTACGACGCCATTTTGGGAGGAACCAACACTGCCCGCGATGCCCTTCGTAAGCTGACCAATCTCCCGAATGGAGAGTTCGAGAGTTGTCTCCAGCTGAACATCAGCGAGTGCGCCTTCACCAAGGATAATGCTGATAACCTGGTGGTGACCCTGTACAACCCGTTGGCCCATACCACCAGTCAGTATGTGCGAGTGCCAGTCAAGAATGAGAACTACGAGGTAACTGATGAAAAGGGCCGCCTTGTGGCCTCTGAAGTGGTTCCTGTGGCCTGGCAGGTTCTGGCTCTAGAGTTCCGCAACAACGACACTCAGCACGAGCTGGTCTTCAAGGCTTCCGTCGACAAGATTGCCAATTACTATATCAAGAAGGTAGCCAGTAGGAACACTGTTCCAACTACTACCAAGGCCACGCAGAAGAAAGAACTGCCTTTGAAAGCAAATGAGAAAGTCAAGTCCAGGAAGACTGCTGCTGAAACCTATGACGACGAAGAGACTGTAGTCCAGACTTCGGTACGATTTCTTTTACATCAAAATGTCACTGTACTTACATATTTTCCCTTCTTAATAGCAAATCAAACTGGTGATCGACAATAAGACTGGCCTCTTAAAGACAGTCACAATGAACGGAGTTACCGAGAACATCGAGCAGTCCTTTGGTATTTATAGGACCTACGATTCTGGAGCCTATGTGTTCCGTCAGTACAACCAAGGAGACTTCGAAATTCAGGTGGACGGTGTAGAGTTTACAGTTTACGATGGAGCTCTAGTCAAGGAAATCCATCAGACGTACAACGACTTCATCTCCCAGGTTATCCGCATCAATGAGGGAGAAAACCATGTTGAATTTGAGTGGCTCGTTGGTCCCATTCCGGTTGAGGAGAATTTTGGCAATGAAGTTGTCACCGTGTTCAGCAGTGGCATCTCCTCCGATGGAGTTTTCTATACAGACTCCAATGGTCGTGAGTTAATCAGACGTGAAAAGGACAAGCGTGAGGACTTTACTCCAGAATTGGCCGTCCAGCCGACCTCTGGAAATTATTATCCCATCACATCCCGCATCGCCCTGCAGGATAGCAACAATCGCATGGCCCTGCTGAACGATCGAGCCCAGGGAGGAACTAGTATGAAGGACGGACAGTTGGAGCTAATGCTGCACCGTCGCCTCGTCCGAGATGATGGCTACGGAGTGGGCGAAGCTCTCAACGAGGAGAAGTTTGGCCAGCCTCTGATCGCCCGAGGCAAGGTCTACCTGATCCTCAACTCTGCCGATGAGTCGACATCCGTGGAGCGCGAGGCCGAGAAGGTGTTCCATCTGCCCCTGTGGAAGTTCTTCAGCCAGAACACTGGCAGCAGCAGCTCTGCGGCCAAGTCCGTTCCCAGATTCGATGATTTCCCCAAGTCGGTGCATCTGCTCACCCTGGAGCCCTTCAACGATGACGAGGTCCTGCTGCGTGTGGAGAACTTCCTGGATCACACCGAAGGCAAGGTGGTTAGCTTCAACATTCGTCCCATCTTTGACTACTTGAATGGAGTGGAAATTCGCGAGACGACTCTGGATGGAAACCTGCCGCTAAGTGACTTGAAGCGCTTCAAGTTTCACGCGGAGGGCTCCGGTGTGAGGGGAACTGAGCCCGAGTATTACACTTCGGCCCACAGGCCCATGGCAGCCAATGGAACCCAGGATGCCTCCGAATTCGCTGTCACCATGTACCCAATGCAAATTCGTACTTTTATCATCAAGACTCAGTAAATTATTAAAGTTAATAGCAAATGATTATTGATTCCCATTAAATTAATAAATTTACTGTCATCTTTCAAAAAATAGAAACTGGTGTTTGTGTTTTTCTATAGGTTTTTATTTGAAATTCTGGTTAATTTGTAATTAAATAATTATTTTTGGGGATATATGTATATTATTTATTTACCTTATTTGCTTAAAGTTATAAACTGAAGCTACATGTGGGGGCAGCCAAAGTTTTCTTTTTATCATATCTTTAAAACATGCTAAAAAATCACATCAAATTCTTAACTACAACAATATTCTTTGATATCTTTGAATCCGAAAAATATGTCTCTGCCAAGTTTAATTTTGGCAGTCAGCAATTATTCTGGCTTTAATTTTGTAATATATATGTTTGTTTTACATTTATATAAAATAAAATATATAAATTAAAATAAGTAAATAATCGTTTATTAATATGGGCTTAACTGCAAATTCGACACTGCCCATAATTTCCATTTATTTATTTATTCTGACTTGGGTAAACTTATTTTTTTAAATTTTATTTAAAGTTTCCTATATTTATAAAAGAATTATTTACACCTATGTGACTATTAATTTATATGAGTATTATTTTTAGGTCTCTGTCGATTTTTTCCGTAATGTAATTGCATTGATCTACTTGAGTTTTTTATGATTGTACCCTACTTAGCTTAATAGCTAATTAGCGTTAATTACAAGTACTTTGGCTTATCAACCTGATCCTGAAGTGATTGCTTATCAAAACAGCCAAGAATAGAAAGCCATATAAAGCAGCAAACTAAACGCAAAATAAAGTTAGTTCCAGTTGCCACTCGCTAAATCCTAGTAATGTCAAAACCCTGCCGCCTTTTCCTCCTGACCACCATCTTGGTGGTCTACATAAAACAGTCACAGGCCGCGTGTGGCTATGAGGTCAGCTAACCTAAATCTTCTGAAAATTCTTCAAGAAGGATTACCACCTCAAGTATATATTTCTCTACAGGCATGTCCCGCAACGAAGTCGAATATGATCAATATTCACCTAGTTCCGCACTCCCACAACGATGTGGGTTGGCTTAAGACGGTGGATCAGTCCTACTACGGCTACAAGAATAAAATCCACCACGCTGGCGTTCAGTATATATTAGAGAGTGTAGTTAGCCAGCTAATCCAGGATCCCCAGCGGCGCTTCATTCAAGTGGAGACAGCCTTCTTCGCCAAGTGGTGGCAGGACCAGTCGGAGACCATGAAACAAGTGGTAAAGAAACTGGTGAACGAGGGTCGCATGGAGTTTACAGGAGGGGCTTGGAGCATGAACGACGAGGCTGCCGTGAACTACCAGGGTGTGATTGATCAGTTCACAGTGGGTTTGAAGTAAGTTTATTTTCACTTTACAACCCCATTTAACTTACCTGTTTTAAGGTTCCTCAATGAGACCTTCGGGGAATGTGCTCGTCCTCGAGTTGGCTGGCAAATCGATACCTTTGGCCACTCCCGCGAACAGGCTGCCATTTTCGCTCACATGGGCTACGATGGCCAGTTCTTTTCGCGAATGGACCATAACGATAAAGCCACTCGCCTGAAGGACTTGACCATGGAAATGATTTGGGATGCCAGCGAGTCGATGAGTGAAGTAAAACTCTTCAGCGGCATGCTCTACAACTTTTACTCGGACACTCCAGGCTTCTGCTTTGATATCCTCTGCACCGATGAACCCATTATCGATGGTAACAGCTATGAGAACAATGTCGAGGCCAGTGTGGATGGCTTCATAAGTTATGCGGAAGAAATGTCGAAGCACTACTTGACAAACCAAATAATGGTGCCGATGGGCGGGGACTTCCAGTACGAGGATGCTAAGATCAACTATAAGAATATGGACAAACTGATCAAGTAAGAGTGCGGGTCTGAAATAGTTATAAGCTCATTAACGACGTAAATATTATATAGGTACATCAACGAACGCCAGGCAAATGGCTCCATTTACAACATATTCTACTCAACTCCAAGCTGCTACCTGCACGCTCTACATCAGAGCCTGCAGACTTGGCCGAACAAGACCCAGGACTTCTTTCCCTATGCCCATGAGCCCAACAGCTTCTGGACCGGCTTCTATACATCCCGTCCCACCCAGAAAAGATTCGAGCGTGATGGCAACCACATGCTGCAGGTGGCCAAGCAGCTGAGTGTCCTGGCTAATCTAACCAGTGAGCAGCAGACCAAGGACTTGGACAATCTGCGCCAGATCATGGGTGTCATGCAGCACCACGATGCCATCACTGGAACCGAGAAGCAAGCTGTCTCCGATGACTACGATCGTCTTTTATATAAAGCCATCTTGGGAGGCGCCAATATCGCACGCGATGCTCTGCGTAAGCTAACCAATCTTCCCAACGGAGAATTCGAGAGTTGTCTGAGGTTGAACATCAGTGAATGCGCCTTCACCAAGGATGGGGCTGACAACGTGGTAGTGACTTTGTACAATCCTCTGGCCCATATCTCCACACAGTACGTACGTATTCCCGTGAAGGAGGAGAGCTATGAAGTCACAGATGAGAGGGGAAATAAAGTGGCTTCGGAAGTTATCCCAGTGCCCAGGCAGGTTCTGGCTTTGGGTCACCGAACGAACGATACTCAGCACGAGTTGGTCTTTAAGGCCACAGTTAATAGAATTGCTAGTTACTATATAAAAAAGTTGGATAGTTCAGAAGGTACTACCATTACTACACCTCGTGATATCGAAGGAGCGGAAACTGTTGTAGAGAATTCAGTAAGTTTACTTAAACCTAAGCTTTGCCCAAGTTTTACTAATAAACTCTCCCAATTTACAGCTCATAAGACTGGTGATTGACAATGAGACAGGTCGACTAAAGAGCCTTCAGATGAACGGCGTCTCAGAGAACGTTGTTCAAAATTTCGGCATGTATTTGGGACGTGCTTCATGTGCCTATACCTTCCGCCAAAGCAGCGACATTCAACTCTTTCAAAACAATATTGAGTTAACTATTTATGAGGGAACTTTGGTCAAGGAAATTCATCAGCATGTGAACGAGTGGATCTCGCAGGTCATTCGAATCTACGAGGGCATCAATCGAGTGGAAATTGAATGGCTGGTGGGACCCATCCCTGACGACGAGAAGGTGGGCAAAGAGTTTGTCACCAATTTCCAGAGTGAGATATCCTCAAACGGAGTCTTCTACACCGACTCCAATGGTCGTGAGTTGATGAGGCGCGAAAAGAATATGCGCGAGGACTTTGTTTCCAATTTGACCCTTCAGGCGGTGAGTGGTAACTTTTATCCCGTGACAAGCCGCATCGCCCTGCAGGACGAGAGAAAGCGATTGGTCCTGCTCAACGATCGTTCCCAGGGAGGAACCAGCCTGAAAGATGGTCAGCTAGAGATGCTGCTCCACCGTCGTCTGTTCTTCAACGATGGCGGTGGTGTTGGCGAGGCTCTGAACGAGACCCAGTTTGGCAAAGGCTTGATTGTCCGAGGAAAACTGTACTTGGTTCTCGATTCAGTGGACCAGGGAAATACTATTGCTGAGCGTATGACTGAGAAGGAGCTTTTCCTTCCACTCTGGAAATTCTTTAGCAAGTCCACTGATAATACAAAGGCTGCACCTATATCAATTCCCGATTTCAATGACCTTCCGCAGTCTGTACATCTTCTTACCCTGGAGCCCTTTACAGAGAATGAAATTTTACTGCGTCTGGAGAACTTTTTGGATAAAACCGAGGGTCATGTGATCAGCTTTAATATACTGCATATCTTTAACAGTCTGGGCGGACAGGAGATACGGGAGACAACCTTGGATGGCAACATGCCATTGAGCGAGATGAAAAGATTCAAGTTCCAGGCCGAGGAATCTGGAATTTTGCCTTCAGAAGTCGAGTTCTCCAGGGCAACGCACAAGCCACTGGCGGCTAATAAATTTGATGAAGCTTCAGAGTTCAGTGTTACACTATATCCCATGCAAATACGCACTTTTGTCATCAAAAAGGAGTAATTAAATACAAATAATTGTTTAAAAATAAAGTGTTTTCTTTAAAAAAATCATTTTTAAAAGTTTCAACATTTAAATAAGCTGTCATTAATTGCTATTGATGACCCACTTCTGCATGTGTAGCTTTCACTTTCTCGAAGATAAGGCTAAGGTTCGAAATCATAAACGTTATCTTATCTTCAAGTGGCCAATTGGCAATTAAAATCCATTTAAGTAATCGGAAAGTCGAACGATAAGAGTTGCCATGCCTTTTGCAAAATCCTAGATAATAAATACAACCAGATAAGCCAACGAGTTCGATTTGATTATGTTACCCACAATGAAGTGCATGCGGTAGGGTACTTACCCTTCGAGACCCATTGATGAAGATTAGCTTTTGTTAATCACCTCTCGACTAGAAAAATTCAAAATACTCTCAAGTGCCGATTAGTTATCAAAACGACGTTGGGGTCTAAGGACCCCCATTGAGGAGCTTATAAAAATGGTAAAGGTACTATATTGTGAAGTCAGTTCTTCGCCAGACCTTGACAAACTCAAAACAAATGGCCAACCTCAAGATTCTGGCCTTATTTGTGGCCTTAAGTGCCTGCCACGTTACACCATCTGGGGCTGTTTGTGGCTATGAGGTGAGGAAAACAATACAACTTTAAAATTTTTTCAATATTAAAGTGTTTATTTCCTCCAGTCATGTCCTGAAACAAAGTCGAACATGATCAACATCCACTTGGTACCTCACTCCCATGACGATCTGGGTTGGCTAAAGACCGCCGATCAGTATTACTATGGCAATAAGCATAGCATTCAGCATGCCGGAGTGCAATATATCTTCGATACAGTTGTCGCTGAACTGGCTAAGGATTCACGCCGACGATTCATTCAAGTGGAGACAGCCTTCTTTGCCAAGTGGTGGCAGGATCAGTCGGAGACCAAGAAAAAGCTGGTCAAGAGGCTGGTGAACGAGGGTCGCCTGGAGTTCACTGGTGGTGCCTGGAGCATGAACGATGAGGCTGCCGTCAACTACCAAAGTGTGATTGATCAGTTCACAGTGGGTTTGAAGTGAGTGAGGTGGAATCTTATTAAAGATCTAATTAGCTTGCTTAACCTTAAATAACACCTAAAGGTTCCTCAATGACAACTTCGGCGTCTGTGGCCGGCCCCACGTCGGCTGGCAAATCGATGCATTCGGTCACTCCCGGGAGCAGGCCTCGATGTTTGCCCAAATGGGCTTCGATGGCCAGTTCTTTGCCCGCATGGATCAGAATGACAAAAACAAGCGAGTGGATAACCTGGGACTCGAAATGATCTGGGATGCCAGCGAGACCCTAAAGGAAATGGAGTTCTTCACCGGAATGCTCTACAACCATTACTCGGCTCCTCCTGGCTTCTGCTTCGACTCCCTCTGCCAGGATGATCCCATTATCGATGGCAAGAGCTACGACAATAATGTCAAGTCTAGAGTCGACGATTTCCTTAACTACGCCACCAACCTGGCCAAGTATTATCGCTCCAGCCACATCATGGTGCCAATGGGAGATGACTTTCAATACGAGAATGCCTACATGAACTACAGAAACATGGACAAACTTATCAAGTTAGTGCCAGAGTGCAATAGATTTCGCAATAATCTTTTTGATATACCCCTCCTTATAGGTATGTCAACGAACGCCAAGGCACTGGCTCCAAGTTTAACATTTTCTACTCAACGGCTGGTTGTTATTTGAATTCCCTACACAAGAGCCTTCAGAGCTGGCCCAACAAAACGCAGGACTTCCTTCCCCATTCTCACGAGGCAAAGAGTTTCTGGACCGGCTTTTTCACCTCCCGTCCCACACAGAAAAGATTTGAGCGCGACGGCAACCACATCTTACAAGTTGCCAAGCAGCTGAGTGTCCTGGCAAATCTATCGAGTGAGCAGCAGACCAAGGACTTGGAATATCTGCGTCAGATCATGGGTGTGATGCAGCATCACGACGCCATCACTGGAACCGAGAAGCAGGAAGTCTCCAATGACTACGATCGACTTTTGTACGATGCCATCTTGGGGGGAGCAAGCACAGCCCGCGATGCTCTACGAGTTCTCACCAACCAGCCGAACGGAGAGTTTGAAAGCTGTCTGCGGCTGAACATCAGCGAGTGTGCCTTCACCAAGGATGGCGCAGATAATGTAGTTGTCACCCTTTACAACCCATTGGCCCACACTTCCTCTCAATATGTCCGAGTTCCTGTGAAAAACGAAAACTACGAGGTGACTAATGAGAAGGGCCAAGTTGTGGCTTCTGAGGTGGTGCCAGTCCCCTGGCAGGTCCTAGCTCTGGAGCACCGCAGCAACGACACTCAGCACGAGCTGGTCTTTAAGGCCTCCGTCAACAAGATTGGTAGCTTTTACATTAAGAAGGTGGATAACCAGGAGAGTCAAACCTCCAACAAGGCAGAAGCATCTCATATGGTAGTGCCCAACCGCTTTAAAAAGGTTCACTCGTTGAAGAGCGATGCAGAGACCCATGATGATGGCGAGACGGTTGTACAGACTTCGGTAAGTCAAAAGTCGAATATTCAAATCAATTTGTTCTTAATCTTTATACTATCTTTTATCAGCTTATTAAACTGGTAATCGATAACAACACAGGACGCTTGAAGACCGTTGAGATGAATGGAGTTTCCGAAAGCATTGACCAGACCTTTGGAATGTACAAGACTGCTCGATCTTGCCATTACATTTTCCGTCAGGATGCAGACTTGGAACTCCTGGAAGATGTGGTCGAGTTTTCCGTTTATGATGGAGCTTTAGTCAAGGAAATCCATCAGAACTTCAACGAGTATGTCTCCCAGGTGATTCGCATCTATGAGGGCGTGAACCGCGTAGAGTTCGAGTGGTTGGTGGGTCCCATTCCCATCGATGATGAACTGGGCAAGGAGATAGTCACCGTCTTCCAGAGTGGAATCGCCAACGATGGTGTCTTCTATACCGACTCGAATGGACGTGAAATGATCAGGCGCGAGAAGGACAAGCGGGAGGACTTTAGTCCTGATCTGAGTGAGCAGCCAGTGAGCGGAAACATTTATCCGGTGACCTCCCGGTTTGCCATGCAGGATAGCAGCCGGCGATTGGTCCTCCTCAACGATCGTTCTCAGGGTGGAACCAGCTTGGAGAACGGACGTGTGGAGATGATGCTGCATCGTCGTCATATCTTTGCCGATGGCTCGGGGGCAGCCGAAGCCATAAACGAACAGCAGTTCGGAAAGGGTCTCATTGCAAGGGGAAAACTTTTCCTTTCCCTTAGCGCTGTCGAGGAAGGAGCCACTGCCGCTGAGCGTTTAGCCGAGAAGGAGATTCATCTGCCTTTCTGGAAATTCTTTAGCAGGTCCAGTGAAGGCATAAAGGAAGTGTCCAAGTCGCTGCCCGACTTTAATGACTTACCCGAGTCGGTTCACCTGCTCACCCTGGAACCCTACTCCGCGGATGAGATTCTGCTGCGTGTGGAGAACTTTTTGGACCAGACGGAGGTCAGTGTGGTTAGCTTTAACATACGTCAGATTTTTGACAGTCTGGGCGGTCTGGAAATTAGGGAAACCACTTTGGATGGTAACCTGCCCTTGAGCGATATGAAGCGCCTAAAGTTCAACCACGATGGCGCAGGACTCATTTCCTCAATTCCGGAGTACTTCACAAGTCTGCACAAGCCTTTGGCAGCTAACAACACCCAGGAAGCCTCCGACTTTAGTGTGACTTTGAATCCCATGCAGATTCGTACTTTTATCATCAAGAAGGAGTTGATTTGAGTCAGAATTAGCCTTAAGGAAACGGAAGCTAAAGTCAGAGAGTAATTGTGTGATTTTTATTAATTTGTTTTATAAATTTCACTTTTGAATCATTTATAAGCAAATTTTGATAATGTTTAATTTCTTAAAATGCTTATTATGACTTAAAGTAGCAAGTTCAAAGTGCAGAAGAGCCTTTCTTTAATGTGTAGACTGCGACTAGAATACAAGTTTTAAAATTTGGAGGCACCTCAATAACTCTGAGACGCTTGAGGAAACTGTCTGCACAGTTCTGCTTTAATTTCATATTTAACTGATTATAACCATAACTATAACCTGTATGTGTTTACAATTTCAGTACTACCACAAGCCGCAAAGATAATTACAAGTTGAAAATGTCGATTCGAGATTATCAGTATCAGCCGCTCCGCAGGCTTTTCATATTTAGCGCTTACAATGCAGATACATTTACTGCAGTGGCTTCGGCTTCCACCCTCATAGACAGGCAACAAACACCTCAAATCCCCTGGCCTGAGTCGACATAAGTCCTTCGGTTATTTGGTGAACCCGTGGCTTCCACTTCCCCCTGTCGTTTTGCATTCTGTTGTGAGCTTTCGACGCAGCAAGGCTTTGCCATGCGGATATCTATCTATCTATATATATAAAACGTACTATATATGTATGTTCATGTAGGAATGATATCTGTGTGCTCTAATGCTGCTAATGTCTGGCACTCGAAAAAAGATTTGCGCCCAATACCCCGTAACCGAAGCCCCTGCCCGATAAATACTTTTGTGCCAACACCATACTCGCCACTCGCGTTGCAGGCGGAGGACTATCCTGGGCTCTGGGCTGGGTACTGGGCTGAGTCCTGCACTGGATCCTGGGCTGGGTCCTGGGCTTTTATTATTAAGTTCGCCACGGGAGACTTTAATCTTCGGTTCAGTCTCCTGGTTAGGACAGCCGGCTCGCACCGCTCTACTTCATTTCACTTCACAGCGATGCAAAACAATGAACTCCTGAAATTCATGCCATATGTGTGTGTGAGCCCAGTGTCCTGTGTCCTCAGTCCTGAGTCCTCAGTCCTCTCTGTCCCCTCAGTCCTGTGTCCTGGGAGATGGGAAAAATTATTTAATATTACCCGTCTTAGCCGATGAGGCGAGGCAAGTTGAGGCGTTGTTTGGTCTTAATCCTGGACGAGCATTAGACATGGAATTTAATTTAGTTCCAGCTGCAGTCTGGAAGGATACAAGGAGAAAAGTGATGTACCTTATCGGAAAGTATTATAATATTAATATTATATATCCAAACCTGGACTAAAATTAATTATTACTTTGATTAGTCGTTTTTGAAAACTCTTTCCCTTCTTCCCTTTTGGAAAATCTAAAGCCAGGTAAATAAGTTTCCCTCAAATACCACCCCGAATTAGAACCCCTTTATTATCCCCTTAATTTTCTCTCTGTGCAGGACAGGCTGGCCTGGCATATGTGTGCCAAGTGCCCCATGCTGGCTGTCAAACTGTGCTTTGCCGACTTTCGGTTGAGTTGGCGCTTTTAATTCAAATGAAACCCATCCTAGAGAACGCTTCCTGTGTTTACTCGCTGAGCCCGGCAGATAATCCAACTTTGATTAAGTAATTTCGACGTCGGGTAGCGTAATAAGTTGGGTGTTCAAATCCAAGACTCAGTCGTTTATTCCCATGTGTGCGAGTGGGAGTGGGCGTGGGCGTGATGAAGCCGAACAAAACAAAAGGACTCAAACGAAAAAGGAAAAAATTGAAAAGAATTTGGTAGAGCACCATAATGATTAGCACAATGCCTGCTTCCTCACTGCAGTATATTCCTGCTGAGTTTGGTTGTTTGTTTTGAGATTTTCGGGCCATGTGATAGCCGTTGTGTGCAATTACCATAATAACGACATAACCACTCAATCGTGCAGAGTTCACATAAATTTAAATTGACACTTTACTGGCAGTCGATTGTTTGATGGGTTTAAAAGTTGGCAATTAATTTTTCAGCTGAAGGTATGACATTTTTGAAATTGAATATAAAGAAAATATATAACCCTATCCATCTACCAAAGTTCAATCGAAATGTTCTAACTTAAACAGAAATTGGGACCAAAACTAAAAACTTAAAATACATGGAAAAAAACCCGTCTAAAACAATGGGCAAATGGCAAACTAAGCGGCTATACAAATATGGTATCGTCAACGGGCATAAATCCTCTCACTAAAGCGCTCACTCGACAACTCAATAATACGAGCGCAACGGCGCAAAAAGAACGATCCGAAGTGTGCTTTTTGGCACTTCAAATACAGGAAACTGCAGCCGGCTGCTGGCTTATAGACAATCGACTGGCTGGCCCCCCGGAACCTAAGCTCTCAGTGGGTAAACTGTGGGCAAGTTGGCGGTTGTGTGTGTCATTTTAATCAACGGCAACATGCAGCGGATTATCCGACAGCTAAACAACACCCAATGCCAATGAATGGAGGAGCGTTTCGCTTTGACAATTGCCACTACGGTGCTTAACGCTCCCCGTCCCCAGCCCTGTACATTGGTGAAAATATAAAAAATATAATAAAATATACTATGGTACATCCAAGGATATATACTTCTTATAAAATCAATTGATTTTTCTTAAGCCGGAAGGTAACATTTTGTAAGCTCTACTTTCCTATTCCTCATTTTCGGGGGCTTAATTACATTATATTTTGATCTACAGAACATAAACATAATCATTTCTAATTAATTTTAAGCAGAATAATATATTTTAAATATTTTATTAGGAAGTTATTAAATTTATACAAAAAATTATGAGTTTTAACCAGTGTGCCCTCGACATCAATTAAATGCGCAGTGAGTCCCAGGCCTACTTAGGGTCTGTTAAACGGTACAAACGAGCAGAAGCACTGAGAAAAAAAATCATCTTTTTTAACAATAAATATAAGGTAAGAAAATGTAAAATTAAATAGCAAAACTTCTTCACTAAAATAGTTGGCAATAAATAAATTAAATAAGTTATTGTAAGCTCTGTTAAAGGCAAGCAATAAAAAAAGTGTTAAAATATTTAAAAGTATATAAAAAAAAAATAAATAAACAATTTGAAATTTTGTCTAGAGCATTTAATACAAATATTTAAAAACTCGCTGTTGTTTGATACTGAATAAATTATAGTAAGCTGTGTTTAAGGCAAGCTACAAAATAAGTGTTACAATATTTAAAAGTATATAAAAATATAATATAATTAACAATTTGCAAATGTGCCTATAAAATTTAATAAATATATCTTAAATATAATCTGTAAAAACTTGATTACCAACGACTATAAATTTATGATATCAACTTTAAGCTTGAAATTGAAAATTCTTTCTGACCTTACATTTCCCTCAGTGTGTTCGTGTATGTATTTTTTATGGATTTCGAATTTATTGAACCGCAACAAATGTCATTGATGTCACCATCAAACAGCATCCATCTGCCACTGCACTTAATGACGATCAGCATAGTCATCATGAAGATGCGACATCGACAAGCGTATCCGAATCTTTTTATTAGCAACAAGTTTTTAATATCGCAGCGGGAGCTCATATCCATGGCGGTACAGAGTACCATAAAAATGCCTCGAACTTTTAACAATAGCGCCCTAGTCTATCTATATCCTGCCTTCGTCCTTGTGCCCGTCCCCTTGCCCCGCTGCAGATCCCCTTCCGAAAGACGAGCATCCCTCAGCGAGCGCCGATTTTATAAGAATTTAATATGCGCCACGTATTTGATGTCGAGGATGTGTTTCGGTTTATTCAGAATCGTCCTTTATTTTCCTGCGCAGTTTTCTTGTATCATTCACACTTGGGTTTAGTGGAAAGATGTACAGATTTGGTAAGGCAAAGGCATGGTATATATTTTTTCCAGTTATAGAAATCTTTTTATTCTTTCTGAAATATAAATTTAAGTTCATAGTATAATTATTTTATGTTCCCAACTGTCTTCTTAGTTGTAATTAAATTCTGATTTAATTCTCATTTTTCCCTGTTGAAAGTACAAATGATCTATGGCAGCTGTCCCGTCTAATCCTTCGGCAATGTCGCCGCTTTCTTCATTACATCATAACGATTATGAAATAAATACTTCCGTTTCTTTGAGTCGTCGCCTTCGGTGTGAGGAGCCTTTCTCGCTCGCTCTCATCAGCAGTCTCAAGGCTCTGCGATTTTCCATAGAAGAGAAATAAATCAACTGCATGTCCTGTTCCTGGCGATTGCCAGGACTTCTCATTCATTCGCCCTCTCTACCCCCGAGAGCCGTGTATTTATTGTTGCGTTTTTAAGTTTGGAATTTTTAATTTATGGCGCATCCTTCATTGTTAAAAGTTATAATTCTTGCATCTTTGGAGACCTGAAACCGAAACCGAGACTGAGACTGAGACCGAGAACACGGGCCTGCTTAAGGAATAAAATATATTTGCCGGCGAGTCCTGGAAATTATGATGTATGTGCAATAAATAATCCGAAATAAATAAATTATCACCAGAGGTTATTTATTTTTTGTTTCTCGGGGCAGGCCGACCCGAGTGGCGCAACTAATAGATGCCGGTTTTCTTTAGGTCCAGGATGGGAATCCTTTTTTTCTCCATACGGATTCCTACGATCCCAATGATTTGTTGGCGACCCTGTGAGTGTGTTTTCCTGGCGGTTTTACACATTTACAAGGGTGCTAATGTTAGTTTTGTGCACTTTTTCTCCGCTCAACTGTGAGCTCCTATTCCTTTGGCACGAATCCTTTGGCCGGGCCATAAATCAAGGCTTGATTTGGCGCCTCGCATGTGTCCGGGCATGTCCTTTGTCTATTTGCCCAGCACACGGCATCCTTTTGTTTTAATGTGCCAAATATACTCGTCCTTGCCGTCGACGACGTTGACTCTCCTGCCAACTCCCATTTTTCTAGGTCTTTTTTTTTATTTCTTCTTTCATGGCGCTTTTTGTTTTAGTACGGGGTTAACCCGTTTAACCCTTGGCAAGCGACTGCTGCTCGTTGGTTAACCACGGACAACGCTAGATGACATTTTCCAGGACATATTGCCACGACACTGAGGTCAACCTTTTTCATGTTCATTGGCTGTGTGCGAATAATATTTTTGCACTTTTGATCATGGAAATTGTTATGGCTCCTATGTCCTGTCCTCTTAAGTGACCAACAAGGAACCAATTTAAGTTTATTTTGGATAGAGAATGGGTGAATTTAGTTAAATGGGAAAAGGTATTTGTTTTAAATTACTTTAAGCTTTATGTTTCTTTACTTTTTAATTCATATTTCAAAATAATAATTTACAAATAATGTTAAATATATGTTGGCCACCAATCATATTATTTAGAGTTATAGTTTTTGTATAGTTTTTTTAAAGGTTTGTTTGAAATCATAAAACCAAATTTTTATTTATTTTACTTTAAAATATTAACTAAAACAAAAAGAGTTTCATATATATATAAATTACTTCTTTAATCTATTTAGTTTTGATCTAATAGAATCTTAGCAAAATATATTAAGATCTTGGGCCTGTCCTTGTAGACCTCGTAGACCTCCGAGCGTTTTTCTGGGGTCAGAGGTCAGGGGCTAGAGGCTAGAGGCGCGGGTATGTAGAGGTCCCGCGGGCAGGGGCAGCGGCATTTTGCCGTAACTGTCTTTGTCGCAATGTCGTAAATAAAGTCGGGGCAGGCATCCTCGCTGAACATTGGAATTTATGCGCGTTGATTTATTTGCTGTTAGCGATTTATTGCTGCCGCAGCCGCATCCCATCGACCAGGACGAAGGCCGAGGGACGACGAGGGAGCGATGCGGCTGAGAGAGCGAGCGGCAGAGGGAGAGAGAGAGGAGCAATCGTTGACATGACTGCGGACGTCGCACAGGAGCAGGACACACGTATTGGGCATGTCCTGGTTGCTGCTCCGAGTCCCGTGCGCCGCTCGTTATTAAGTTTTTAATTTATGGCCATGTGAATGCAACGGCAAGCGGATTCAAAAAAAAAAAAAAATGTAAAAAACCAAAAATAAGAAAGGAAAAGGATCTTCTCTCCCGTTGTTTTTCGTATTTTATTTTCGTAATATTTTGCAAAAATTATATTTTAATTGAGCGAGCCGGCGGTGTGCCCGCCCTCCTCATCAGTCTCCCTGCCCGCCCCCTCTAATCCCCAGCGGCTGTCAAATAAACGCCCTGCGTTGACAGTTTGCCGCTGACAGCCACATCAGCGGCCACAAAAATATTGAAATTATTATGACTTTGTCTTCGCCAGATACTGGCCTTATTCCGAGGTTGAGAAGTAGAGTCGAACGGGGCATACTTCGTGGAGTTTTAATTGCTTAAAACCTTTAGAAAACTTCTAAATAAAACATATAGTATTAGTATTAATTTTTAAAAAGAAAATAGAAAAATAATAAGCACAACATTTCGTAACATTTCTTTTTAAAAATATGTAACCTTATGTTTATGTTTAATATTTTGGTATACATGTATTTTTCTACAGGCTATAAATCGGGTACTTAAAAGTTTTTGGTTTTCACCAGTGATTTTTAGCTACAATCTTAACAATACAATCTCGCCCTAAAGCCTGAACAACCTTGCTTGCTCCTGTACTTACCCTGTATAAATATATTAAATTCTGAATGCTATCCGGGAAGGACGGCGGAGTGTCAGGAAATGTGGCCGGGGGCGGTGTCGGCATCCGACGGCGTCCAAATGCGGCGACCGCAGACACACGCAAAAATTCTAATTTCTCCACTCAGTCGAGAACCCAAAAACAGCAAAGCACAAAAATAATAATAAAAAAAAAACAGAAACGAACGAAAAATGTGGGGGAAAAAGGAAAAATACCAGAAATATTTTTCTAAGCATGCGTCGGCGGACCCGTCACCGTCATCATCATCGTCCTCATCATCCTTGGTTAGCCCAGGGCTTCAAAATGAAATTAAATTTGATGTGCCCTGGTGCTTGGGTTTGTTTAGTTCCGTATACCTTTTTCTCCGCGCCCTTTTCCGCCCCCTTTTCCCAAGTTGTGCCCAGTCCGGACTCCGGACTCTAGTCTACGGACTCTCCCGTAGCACCCCGGGCAGCTCTGGAATCGCATTAAGCAAACATTTAAATTTAATTTCGCATGTAATGAGGCATTTGTTTGTTTATTTTATTTCGCTTGGCTTTGCGGCACTCAACCTCTACCCCTGAAATCGTTGTGAGTTTTTTTTTGATTTGGGTTATGTATTTTGGGGTTTTCCTGATGATTTGATTGCTTAATATTTTTCAAGGAATTAACAGGGGGCTCAGAGGTTGGACTTAACTTTTTTTGGGTGTGGTTTCCTAAATATTGAGCAGCGGAAAATTTAGTCTTCAAATAAATATGCTTTTCCACACTTGAGTTCAACTTTTTGATATCAAACAAAGGATCAACTTGAAAACTAAAAGAAACTGATGTCTGCTTCCGTATTTTTTTGGTGCAAGTGTTTAATTACAGTTAGCTCAACATGAAAACCCATTAGACCATGGCTCATTAAATCAAAAATAGCCTGCTCCATTTTGGCTAATGGACATCCCTCCAGTGCACAGTAAACATCTTGGAAGTTGAACGTGAAATAAATCGTAGATTTAACTTTATTTTATGCACCTTTGCATACTCTATGCATAGGTTTTTTCACTTAAAAAATTCGTATTTCATCATCTGTGAAGTCATTGTTTAGCCACAAAACACAGTTTATTTATGTATATTTCGAGCTTAATTTTATTTTTTATTTAAATGTGTTTCTGCTTATACTGAAATATTTAATACAAATTTAAACAATTTTTACTTAAATATAATATATTACAAATATAAACTAACACTTGCCAACCAAATATTTAAATACAAATGTTACTTAATATCTTATAGTCCCCACCTGTATAAAGTATACATAAGGCTTAGTGTTTTTATGTATATATTTTCCTCCTGGTCGGCTGGCTGGTTGCCTGCTTCCTTGTCCGGGCACTTTAGCCAAATGGTGGAAACAAGCACGAAGAGAGCTGAAATTTCAAATTGGAAATAGCACACAATTTCCCTAATTGGCGCGGGAGGATGGCATACACCGTCCGTCCGTGCAAGAACAACAACAACGAGCGGGTGGCTTATTATAATCGCGAAAAATGCTGATAATAATGATGACGATGATGAGCACCTGCCGCGTTTAATTATTATGTCTCTAATGCATCCCGCCCCCAAAAACAACAACAAGCCACCACCCACAGGCACACCTCGGTGTGTAGCCTCGCACCTACATGCAATTTCACACATGTAAGGAAAAACACAAAGCAGGCGTCGCATTTCCATAATGGCTGCGAAAAAATACATCTACTGGGCATATTACGTGCACATATATATCCTTCATAAAGCCAGCTCCCTTGGTGGGGCTGGGATGGGGTGTACGGAGCCAAACAATATTTTTAATATGCAAACATATATGAAATGGGGAAGGAAAGATGCTGCTTATGCCGGCTTATCAAAAAGTGTTGCAAAATTAGCCAAGCCAAGAGCTCTGAGTGAGTGCAATGTTTAAAAAGCTGGAAATTCTTGGCTAACAGGGTGTGGGCGTAACTTGGCTAATTTTGAGATTGCCACTGGATGGTGCAGGATAAAAGGGGGAAATATAGCATGGTTTTAGCTGGAATATAAATTAAAAATAAAATATAATTTGGTTCCTTAGAAATCATGAATATATTTAATTCTTAAACATCAAACGAACTATTCATTATGTATTATTAAAATATATAAGAAAAACTACATCTTATTCTTCTGTAAAAGTTCTAACTTTTAACGAAGGTTTAATTTTAAAATCATTGTGAATAAAATTGGAATTATTGACTTGCCAAAGCGGTATATAATAGTAACTTAAATGATTCCTAGAAAGTACTTAACTATTTTTTTATGTATTAAATTATTCCATTTTAGTTTTTGCAATTTTGAAATCTTAACTACTTAAACTCATTCCTCTTGAATAAATCCCCACTTCCTTCAGCTCGCGTACCCAAAAACCTCAGGTCAACTCTTGAATTCCTGTTAATTTGGCAGTACCAGAAAGCCGACATCATTTATTTCAATCATTTATCAAAATGTTCATGACAAAAAAAAAGAAACTGAAAAATCTCCGATTTCAGGCTTTCAACACCGAACCGCTAATGAGCCAAGTTCAGTGTTATTCCGCGAAACTCAATGAGTCAAAAAACGTATCTTGGCGGATGGCGGCCAGACAAGTTGACAGACAAAGTGTGGGCGAGACAGGGAGGAGGGAAAAGCCCACAAAAAGGGGAAGGGAACGAGGAGAGGAGGAGGCAAGTTAAGTGCGCAGATTCATTAATTTACATTAAAATGTAATTAGCGGTCAAATAAGTGGCAGGAAAAATACAGAAACCGCAAAAATATGCGAGATGCCAAAAGAGAAGGGAAGAATAAAAAAACCAGTCTATCCGCCACAGAAACCAATTGAAATGCAATTTAAAATTATTTATTATATTGTTTTTAATGAGTACTCATATTTGTAGACTTGGTAAAAGAATTATTAAGTCAAATAAATACAAAAATGAGGCCTCCAATTACAAGGTCTCATTAGGAGAACTCTTGCTAAACATCCATTGAAATAGTTTAGGGTAAAACTTGGTGTATTCATAATCCAAACAATGCATTTTTTCCCTTACTAATGCCTACGTTAGAAATTCTTTTTTTTTTAACAAGGAAAAGGTGTGGGAAATGTAAACCCTAAACAGAATGCTCTGATACTGTGAATAATAATATAATAATATTATTTATTGTTGCTAAACAAAACTAGCTAACCAAAATCTTAAAATCGATGTTACTAGCAATAGATTTTGATAGCATTTAATATTTTGATACTTCTTTTAGGATTTTTAGTTTTACAATAAAAAAAATTGCACATTTTCGTATTTAAAAAATAATTAAATATATTTTCTTCCGCTATATTTTACTTTGTTTAATTTCTTACAGCTTACAGCTCATAAAATGAACAATTTTCAAGTCCTTTCCCCCAAAAAGCTGTCCCTCTCGTAAGGGTATTGAAAAGGAAATTTTGCGCTTGTTAGCTATTTCCGCTAAGAAAATGGCTGACTTGTTAAGTACGAACAAGGCACCACTTTTTTTTTGCTTGCCTTGTTAACAAATTTTATGCATTTCTTAACTTTTGGAGGCGAGTTAACGAGTCTCTGGAATCCAACTTGCTTATTATTATTTGCGGCGATTCTTTGGAGCTCGCTCGGAATCCTCTTGGGGGATTCCTGCATGCAGATGGCAGGAGAAGGGGCTTGCAGAGGAGACCTGCATTGTGGTTATCATACTTTAACAAGTTTTCAAAGAGCATGAAATTTTCCTTTGGTCCGTGTCCTGGTCCAAGCCAAAATGCAACTTGGGCGCAAAAATGTAGAATGCAAAATGCTGAAAACGCTGCTGCGTGCAGCTGCTAACTTTTTATCGTGGAAAAAAGAAAATGAAGAAATCTCATGCAAAATATTGCATTAAAAGCGACCCAGCAAAGCCGCCATAATGGGAAGAATGATGATCGGGAAGCTGCGTTCCCAGGCACTGCACTGCAGGTGTATTGTCCGAGTGCGGTCGCATTTTGTTAATTTCTCAGACCTGCCCGGGCTTCTGCCACGAAAGGCCCAAGGAAGTCGCCGTTGTTGTGGGTGCTGGCGGTGTACAAAGCGAAAATGAATTCATAATTAGATGACACCATCCGTGCGTAAATAATAATTTTTGCCCGTTTTTCCGTTTTTCCTTATGGCAACCCCGGACTGGCTCAGCTCCCGCTTTGCTAGTTAGTTAAAACGCGCGAATGAGTTTTCTTGAGTTTTCCCTCTGCTTTTCCATTGTCAGCAGAAAATTTTGCCTCTGCTCAAGTTTTATACATATATATATGTATGTATGTATGTATGTATATTTTAGCCAGGCAGCGACTCTGTGGGCTGAGGTTCAGCAAGTTTTTATCCAATCGCTGCTCTGGCATACCCTGTATTTTGCGGCTATGGGGGATATATAATAATAGATGGTAAACAGGGGGTAGGTAAAAGTTAAGTTAAAATTAATTGTATAGTAATTTAATTATATTTTATTATATTGTTTTACATCATATCATAAATAAATTTAAATAAATTTATAAGGCTCTATTTGGAAATATTTATAAAACAAATCGATGGGCCACTTTTTTAAGCCTTAATAATCGTCTCAGTAATATTTTAAATTTATACAACTTTTAAAGGCATTACTAAACTTTCAGCAAAGATCGGGGAAATAGATTTTAGCATTGATATTTAATTAAACTTACACTTTTATCAATTGTGTAAGTTATTATCCTATTATTATCCATTGTAGCATAAGTCACATTGAAATTTAAACTTGTTGGATAATATATAACTTATGTTTTATATTTTAAAATTTTTTAAACCTCAATTACTTTAATCTTATACTGAGTACTTAATCTTGTAAAAGTGGTAGAGTAAATATCCAGCAAAATAAATAAGAATTCTGGCTTTCAATTACAAGGTTACAAGGTTACTTGATTCCATTTAATAAAATATGTTTTCTTAATCCTTATACTCATCATCATAGTTATTTTTATTTATTCCTTACTCTATGATGATCATCATACATAGTTATGTTATACCAATTCTCATGGAATTATCCTCATAGTGTAGGTAGGTTAAAGTGGTGAGGCCCTCTCTTGGGCCTCCAATTAGAGCTATGCTTCGTTTTGGTCGCTTCATAGGGTACTCATAATTCGTTACCAGACCGACTGTAGCTCCACTTTCCGCTGTTGGCCAAGTTACCTACGCCATTGGTATCATCTCGCCGGCATCTTCTCTGCTGCTAGTTTGGCTGTTCAGTTGAGTTCAGCGGAGCTGCTCGGCACGTCTCATCTCGGTTCTGGCCAAGTCGAAGCCCAGCTCTATTTTTGCCCCGCTCGGCTTTACTCAGCTCTGCTCTGTTCTGTTCAGTTCTCTTCTGTTTGTTTCTTTATCGCGCTTTTGCCAAGTGGCAAAGTTTTCTCGTTATAAGTTTTGTAGCCTTTGTGTCTCTCGCGCAGCTCGCAGCTTTTTGCCGGGCCGAGCGCGATGCGAGGAAACTTTCGATATTCCTTCAAAAGTTTATGGCCAAGCGTCGAACGAGTCGCGAATCGCCAAAAAAAAAGGACGCACACACACAGAGCAAAATTATGGAGGACGCCAGGATTCGCCGGCAACACGTTTCCCTACTTTCCTACCCCAAATTGAGAGTTGGCAAACAAAAAAATTATATTATTTTATTGTTGTTTGGCTGGCGCATAACTTTGTGCCAAACACTTCGTTCACTGTGGGACTCGCATTATCCCAAGCGAAAGTTTTTCTCTTTTTCGTTCTTTTTTATTTTATTTTTTTCAAGGAAATGGAAGACTTCTGTTCTGTTCTGGGTTCGCCTATAACTTTTGGCTCCATTTGCCGCCGTATTTCGAAGTCAGGCAAAGTCAGAGCCAGACCCTGGGCAGATAAGGAAAACTATTTCCATATTCACATGCAACTGGCAAGTGCACTTTAAATTCTTGCAAATGAGTAGCCCGGCTCAATGCGGTTGAACAAATTTACCATTCGCATTTTGATTGCCAAAAGTTTGTGCCTTTGTGCATAAATAATTTATTCATATCACACTTTAACACAATTCAAGAAAAAGTTAGGTAATTGATACAGGGCTGAGAAAGTCCTAAGGGTTATTTTTGTATTTAAATAAAAATATGTTTAAGCAGCTTGACTATCGTTTTTATTAAAGTGTTTGAAAAATTATGTGCTGATAAGCAGGAATCTACAACTAAAATATGGCTCACTTTAGTTCTATTTACAAGCAATTCCTTTTATTAGATTATTTATATAAATATTTATATTGATAAAAGCTTATTTAACAGAAGCCTGAAAAAACCTGCTGTAATCTTATATGAATTAATAGCTCCTATTTATTTGTACTGAACTGGAAAATTCTGAATCAGCGGCAGATAATAAAGATTCTCCAGCGATAAGTGATAAATCGTAAGGGTATTTAAAGAAAATAGTTTAAAATTTTGAATGATTTTCTTTTTTATTTATTGATGGTTTAGTCGATTTTAGAAATGGAACATATATTCTTTTAAATATTGTAATATACATCTGTATCGAGAGTGATAATCAATTTCAAGTGTATTTCAAGTGATAAACAATTCGTTGATAGTCAACACATGAGTCACTACATAAGGTAGTAATGTTTAGTTTAATATATAAATAAATAAATATTAATATAATTTTAGAAGTTGTAAAAATCCAATTAAAATACCGATAAAGTGCATTTAATTAATTACTGGTTTATTCCCTCCATCGGTGGCCTTAATGGATCTTCCTGGTGCTGACCAAAAAGCGGATGCATTGCCTCAGGCATCCGCTGATTCCTGCCATATGTCCGCGCCATATGTTGGAAATTGTAAATTAAAATGGAATTTTTGTCATGCGCCCAGCAATTAATATGCAATGAGCGATAAATAATAATAATTAACAACATATTATGGGCAGAAGTGGCCTAACAGAGAGAGAGAGAGAGAGGGTGTGTGTAGGAGGCAGTGGGGCAGATTCATGCAGGAACTAATTTTCAAGGTCATTAGAATGCCCACCGAATGGAGAGCCACTGACACTGAGCATCCTCATTGTTTGGCTAATGTTTATTGATAATCACAGACAATGGACTAGCCCCAGTGTCATTGTTGTTGCCATTATTGTTCGAGCGTAACCCATAAATACTCCAGGGGCAGTCAAAACAATTGCCGGGGGCTGGGCTTCTGTTTTGAGCTCGCCACCAGGCGGCGGCGGCGGCGCCTCTGACTGAGACAATGAGCAAGGCAAATCAACGCAATCGATAGGCACTTTGATTTGGGGGACACCAACGCCCACTAGGAGGCAATGGCGATGGCTATGGCGGCGGCAGTATGGACAACTATTGTCCTTTTTGGGCCGGCATGCAGCAAATGGCACAACTTCCGCTCTCGCTTGACTGCTGCAAAATTCACGGAAATTATCAATAAATATGCGAGACCCGAGAGCCGTGAAATGAATGAAACTGGCAAATTTTTCGCCACATCTCCTCGCCGGCTGAACTGATTTTTATGCAGCACGGCACACGATACCATGTCCTGTGTCCGAGCTGTCCAGATTTGTGCGCCCCCCAATAGCGGAAGCATCATTATCATAAATTATCATTTTGTAGGAATTGCATCCGCCGCCAGCCAGAAAAACCGAGCAATAACAACAGAAATGACGACAATTTCAATTGCCGGCCGCCCTTCCATCGTGTTTGGGAACCCACGCCCACTTTGCTCCCCTCTGCTGTGCTGTTCGAATTGGCAAATACTTTTCTAGTTTAATTTATGGCTGACCAGTGCGACCCAGGGACGCATTTATTACTGACAAATCTGTTTCATGTTTCATGTTCAACGGGCATTTAATGTTTTTTAAATCATGAACTTTAAGGGTTTACCCAGAAAAGATATTTGGAAAAGAAGAGAAATACATAAATGCAGTTTAAAAATAATGTTTAGGGCATGTCAAGGGGCTTGCTAAGGTATTTTTAATAGCTTTATTAAGGCAAAAAAAAATCAAAAAAGAATATATTTTCAAACAGTTAAATTGAGAACTTATTTACTTTACAAAAGTATGTATTACCCTAAGAATTGAATGGGAAATTCATAAAAGAAATGTTTTCATGTTTCATATTCAACCTTTCATTTTTAATGACTTTATTAATAGGAAATTAATAAACAAAACCTTTTATTTGTATATTACCAAACCAAAAATATAAAATCAATATGAGAAAAAACTGTAAAGCTTAAGGATTTCTAGCAACCATAAAGTAACAACCTTTTAGATAAATAAAATATTTTTACAAATTGCAAATAAAATTGTACAGGTAAAGTTTATTTTAATGTATTTAATAGGACACTAAAAATGTGTTTTAAGCTCGCAGATATAGTAGTTCTCTTCCGAGCAGTGTATGTCGTTCATGTAGTGATTATAGTCTCTTCGCAACTCCACGCAATTTTCCTTACCCCTCTGTGAGTTGAGATGATTGGGCTCTCCAGCTTCCCACTTCAGGAAAGGTGCCTTCTGGCCAGAAGTTCCGGACACATACCTTCCCTCTTCGTTAATATCATTGACGTCCACCCAATAGCTCTTGTAGAACTCCAAGTGATATTTTAAAGCCCTCCATTCCTCTTCGTTTTGGAGACTTGCTAGTTTGCCGTCCAGCTCTCTGCATTTACCCAAAGCATTCTGCCAACTAAGGGTATTTACTTGCTCAATAAGATAATACTTCGAACCGATCTTTTTGAAGTTGCCAGAAGCGTTTATAATCCAGTGGCATTCTTCCACTTTTTTTTCCATTGCAGCAAACTTCTCGGTCAGATTGTCATATTTCAAAGTGAATTTTGCAAGCTGCTTTTCCAAATCCTTCACCCAGTTCTTTTCAATTTTTTCAAGCCTTTCCACTAGCTTCAAATTGTCGGTTGGAGGCTTCTGTATTGCCTTTGCATCATCTACTTGGTAGAAATTTGATTCCAGCTGGATCGAAGCAAGTTTTTCATATCTTAGTGGACTTCCCAACTGCACTTCCATTTGGAGTACCCTGTCCAATCTGACCAGCTCTTGTTCCAGATCATAGGACAAGGGATTATCTTCCTACGAGGTTGTAAAGAAAAACGAATTATTTCAACGAGAATAGAAATTATAAAAGTGTAAGCTTACCATTTCTTCGGTCAGGATATTTTGGCAGAGAGCTGAATGAAACAGGACGACTAGAAAGTAGCGCATTTTGTCTGAGGCGCCAGAAAATGAAGACTGTAAGTCTGATGTTACAAGTCAAAGTTTATATAGGTTGCGAGTCGTGTTCCCCGAGAGATTGTGTTCCCCGAAAGCCATATCTTGTTTTTTTCATTTGTTTCCCTGGATTTGTTGCCCTTTAACCTCCGGCGCTCTGCACTCTGAATTCAGTCTCCACCGTTGGACAAATTAAATGAGCCGGCTTTTTAAGAGTACGCCGCAAAAAGAAAATCAAAGGTATTAGCTGGCAAATTTATTGCAACCACAGAGTACACGGTAAACAAAATAATATTTCTCCTTTCAAATATAAATAATTTAAACTTGGAATCTTTTGTAACATAAACACTTTTAAAATTTTAATAATTCTTAATCTCTGTAAATTATAACAAACAGAAAATCACTGTACATTGTACTGATAAACAACTGTACAGCTATGTAGATTCATATCTCTATTCACTCATACTCAATAGTACTGTTCAAAAATAAAGTATGCCTACATCTGAAATGAGTGATTTGCTATTTTGGGTACATTCATTCAGAAGTCTAATATATATACTTTATAGGGTGGGAAATGTCTCCTTCACTGCGTTGCAAAAATTTTAATTTGGCATTTATTGTTTATTTTATAGCGTTTATAAAGTATACAAAAATTATTAAAAAATTAGTTAAGCTCGCAAATATAGTAGTTCTCTGCCGAACAGTGTATGTCATTCATGTAGTGATCATAGTCTCTGCGCAGCTCCACGCAATCTTCATTACCCATCTCTGAGGTGAGGTGATTGGGCTCGCGAGCTTCCCACTTCAGGAAAGGTGCCTCCTGGCCAGAAATTCCGGACACATACCTTCCCTCGTTGGTAATGTCGTTGACATCCACCCAATAGCTCTTGTCGGAGTCCAAGTGATCCCTTATAGCACTCCATTCCTCTTCGTTTTGGAGACTTGCCAGATCGGCGTCCAGCTCCCTGCACTTACCCAAAGCATCCTGCCAACCAAGGGTATTTTCCTGCTCAATTAGATAGTATTTGGAACCGATCTTTTTAAAGTTTCCAAGAGAGCTTTTAATCCATTGCCGTTCTTCCATTTGTTTTTCAATTTCAGCAAACCTCTCGGCCAGATTGTCATATTGCGTTGAGAATTTCCCCAGCTCCTTCTTCAAATCCTTCTCCCAGTTCTTTTCAATTTTTTCGAGCCTTTCCGCTAGCTTCAAATTGTCGGTTGCAGGCCTTTTTATTGACATTGCATCAACCACTTGGTAGACATTTGATGGCAGCTGAAGCGGAGCAGGTTTATCATCTCTTATCTCATCTGGAACTCCCAACTGCACTTCCATTTGCAGCATCCTGTGCTCAAGATTCTGGATCTCGGAGAACTGGCGATCTTCCAATCTGACCAGTCTTCGTTGCAGATCATAGAAGACGGGATTATCTTGCTATTAGGTGGAAGAGAATAACGTAGTATTTCTAGGAGAATATAAATATTTAAATAAAAGTAAACTCACCATTCCTCTGGCCAGGATAGCTTGGCAGAGAACTGAAAGCAGCAGGGCTAGAAAGTAGCGCATTTTGCCTGATGCTCCAGAAAATACAGACTATGAGTCTCATGTTATTAGACAAGGTTTATATAGCTTGCGAGCTTGATTTTAGACTGATAGTATGTATTATACAAAGTGTAGATGCCGTCAGAAAATTGAGATTGTGTTCCCCGAAAGCTATCTCTTGTTTGTCTCATTGAAATAAAAACAAACACCTTTTTTCCTGGACTTGTGGCCCTTTAACCTCAGGCGCTGAGCAAATTGCAATCAAAAAATATTGCAATGCAAAAATAATGAGGGAAATGTATATATGAGCAGTATTTATAGAAGCCTAGAACTACGTGATTATGAATTAAACATATATAAATCGTTCTTTATGAAATCAATATTTGAGCTAAATCGTATTCCAATAAATTAATCATCAATCAAATAACCAGCAAATTTGCTAGTATTATTTTGGACTATTTTGTAAATAAAAACAAAAACACTTGAACAGGAGGGCTAGCAATATATTTGCAATATTTACATCCAAATGCAAGTAAAATCACTTGTTAACGTCAAAATCAATTAGGAAACAATCTCTCCCGTTTTAAAGGTAAAACATGCCGTCAGAGATGACAAAGACTTTGATTCCTGATCCACTCACGAGTCACGTTTGAGCCATGAGCCAGGAACGTGATTGAGGCTGCTCATGGTTAGTCCCCGTCCCCCATCTATAGATGATTCACACCTGGCCCATATCGATCTGCCTGGCATTGGATATATATATACGTAAATGCCAGCACTTCGGATCTGAATAAGGCGTTACCTTGTCAGTATCGCATTATATGCGTTAAAAGAGACATATCTAAGTGGGAAGATAGAAGTCAGTATAAGTATTCCCCACTCTAACCTCTTTAAACTTACCTTTAAATTCGGATAAAATATATTGAGTCTTCTTGCATGCCATTATTTTAGTGACCCTGCCACATTTTTTCCTGCAAAATAATCTATGTTGGACTCAACGCATAGGGTGGCAATGCGACCGCCCACCAGGAGGAGCATATAGCACAGATGCAGGACAAAGGCGACGTGCATGGTGTCGTCGGGACGCAACAGATCATAGTTCTCGTAGGTGATTAGGATGTGGCAGACCATCACGACCATGACACTGGCCAAAAACACGGACACTTCAATGTCACGCAAGAAGAACCATTTGTTGAAGACATCTACGGATCTGATACAGAACACCAGAATGAAGCCAATGCACCCCATGACGACTATCTTGTTGGGATTCGCATATATACCGGTTATAATCATCAGTGAGCTCATGATCATGACGAGCCCCGAGACAATAATGCCCACTCCTATCAATATAAGGGTGTTGAGCAGATTCCACTTGGTCAGGAAAAGGCCCAAGCCGATCGTTATGATTTCGTAGCAGATAAAGACGACCAAATAGTTCCAGGGGCGCTTGTACTTCAGTATGTCGAACAAGTGGACGCAGGTGAGCAGGGTGAACCCGACACCGAATGCGACCATCGCATATATCAATGGATTCTTCGAGTACAAGCACATGATCATCCACTGGGGAATGGCTGTCAGTAGGAAGAGTAACCAGAACAGCAAAGTCGTCAGCACGAACTTCCTCTTGGTCATAGTTTCAATGGACTCATCCATGGCGCTTGCGGCTGAAAAACACTTTCACCGGCAGGCTCTCGCTTCGCGACTTTTTGGATATATTTAAAAACAAGATACTTTTCTTCAGATGCACTAAAAATTTTTTAAAACATTGCCAAAATACCACAAATTTCCAAATTTAAAATGCTGTACAGAAACACGAAAGGTAGCTCAACATTACTATTATAATTTGGAATGACATAAAATGCTCTGATTATATAGAAACTAACAAATTCTAGAGCCTCCTGCGATAACTCTATGGCAGCCGCAAAAGTGCTAACATATCTTGAGAGCTTCCCTTTTGAGGTCCCATAGGAGAGAAAAAAAAAAGAAAATCACGCGGCCAAAGAAGCCAGAGAAACGCTAAATAAATGACAAAAAAAAATCTCGCATAAGCTGCGAGGACACTTGCAGGCTCAGCAGCGGCCAAAAGTCCTTTGAAGTTGGATAAAAACTCCGAGTCCCGTGGCCGGGCCAGTTTGTCTCCAAGGAAATACAAAAAAATAAGATCGCTGGCGAGAGGAGTGCGGGGTAAAATCAATCTGCGATAACCGATGGTAAGAATATGAGAGGCTTTATAATGCTATACAATAACAAAAACAGCAAAGCGACATCCAGAGTCCAGCAACAGCAAAATTACTTACAGTTGACGTCAAAATAATAGGAGTGAGGCTACAGGAAGGAATTTTATAAATTATACAAAATAGATATCAAAAGAAAAACATGCTATTACTACTCTATTTTATATTAAATATAGTACGAAAAAAACTCCAAAACATTTTAACATTTAGTACTTGAAATTCTTCCTTTAAATATATTTTTATGTCACACTTAAGTCCTTCTATTATCCTTAATTATATTTACTTTATAAATAGAATATTCTACAAAACGTATTCCCATTTTACAGCTTATTTCCTACCTTTTTAACCTCATCTGTGCAGACATATATGAGCGGCATAATGAAATAAAAATAAAAGGAAATGTTTGGTTGGGAAATTGAATTGGAAAACGCTCACACACACACACACTCCAATTGAATGGTGGAAAAAAACCAATCAAATAAGGGAGATTCAAACCGGACTTCACCTGTCGCTTATTTCGTTCTTAATTTTAATTGAAAATTTGTACAACATCGTCGTCGCCGACGTCTCTCTTTGCCATTGTAGTTGTTTGCAGTGCTTCTCGTCGTTTAATTACAAGCGATTAAAATCTGTGAAAATTTATTAAATTCCATAAATCAGCGCAGTTCCACATCCCTCTCCCCTCCCCTGGTTGGTTCTGCGGTCATTCCCCTGACAATTATAAATTATGCATTCGTTGCCGGGCCACCTCTCCCCCTCTCTCTGCCTCACTCGTTACCACCGAAAAGGACGAAATGGCTTAACCACAAAATGTCACTTCACCCGCCTGCCTCGGCTAACTGACAATAACCGCTTTTTTAACGTTCCTGATTATGTAATTATAGGGGTTTGGGTCGGTACACCCTCACAACTTCATCCACCCAAATAGGAATATGCGGTTACCCCATCGCGAAGGTTAAGATTCTATATTTTATATATCTGAAAAGATTCTGATTGCAGTCACCGGGGCAACCTGTTTGAACTCGTGTGACCAGGCGACCACAAATCCTTACGACCAATTAGAAGGTTTACACATCAATTGTATAATTTATTGGAATATACTAATGGTATGGGAAAAGAAGGGTTACTTTAAAGTAACAATTTATACATAAGTGATAGGTGGTACTTATATTATATTAAAACATAATTCTTTATGTTTTAATTATAAACAAAATATATAAGATTAACTGGAATATCATTTCAGATTCGCTGTGAACAGCTATTTATAAATGCTTTACCTTCATCAATACCCAGAATTTTAATAATAGAAAATATGCTCCAAAATGTTGTATTGTTTTAAATTTTTTTATTAAAACATATATTCGATTTAGCATATTTTTACCTACAAATTCCACACATAATCATTGCTAACCATTCATCATGACAAATTACAATGCCCGGGAAAAATTTATGTACAAAACACGCAAACAAATGATAGGTACAATAAAAAAAAATCGTAGGAAAGCGAAAAAGGAAAACCGACCACAGACAGCAGTTAAATGATGCTACTTAGCCGATAAGAACCCAGCGAAAAAAATCCGGCTCCAAAAACCAGGACAACCCCAGGCGGCGCGTTATTTGTTTTGTGCGTTGTCCAAAACAATTTCCTTCCTTAATCACATGCTAACAGCGTGGGGGGAGGTCCAAAAATTACATTTATCTGACCAAGGGACGAACAAATCGGTAAGATTCACAGAAAAAAATTATGGTATATATATATAAAAGAACACTGCAAGAAATCGGACAAGAAATAATGCATTAACTATCAAAATATCGAAATCTAGTATATCTATCGGAAAGTGTCATGCAAAATAAATAGTTTAATGTATAATTTTAACAAAATTCTTCACAATATATTTCAAATAAGTTGGAAAGTCCTTTTTTCTCACCCTGTAAATATATGGAGTGCCCAGGGACAACGTTTTCTAATTGTAAAAGATAAAAAAGCAAGGCGAACCAACTTTGGGCTGCTCGCCCGACATTTCTCGTTAGACCCCGGCAACAAAAAAAAAATATATAAAAAAAAGAACGAACGGTGTAGATAAATGACAGGCAACTTTCGGAGATGGGACTGGCGAGGATTTAGGATCTGGCCAGGGAATAAGGTTGCGAGTGGGAGTAAGCGTGTGCCAGTGTGTGTAAGGACATTTGGCGGCAACTGTAGCATACATTCGAGTGTCTCTGGGCTTTCAGGACATTCTATGTATGCCAACAGCTTGTCGAGTGCTTCTGGGGTTCGTTTTTTCGCTTTTTTTTGTGGGTATTTGTGCTATCGATGTCGCCATAAGTTGTGCAAACCCCTTCAGATGTCCGTCTGCCACAATTTCACCGGGCTCAGCACCAGCTTCTCTCTCTGCTTGACCAAGTGCAAAATGTCAAGATTTTTCCCTTTGATGTGTGCGATCGGATGACGGTATGTAAATTCATTTCGATTTGTCCGATTTTAATCGCAGAAACACCACTAACCTAGGGCAAACAATAGTCTCACTTCAAGCTGATTACTTTGTCTAATGCTGGGTTATCAACCATTTGATCCGTTGCTCCATGAAATTAATTGAACTGCTTTTTGTCAGTCATATGGCAGCATTTCAATTGATAATGGACAAATTTGACAAATAAGTTTGAGCTCGAAAATTAAATTTGATAATCAAATGAGCTCTTTAGTTAATGCATTTAATGTTGGTCAAAGCTTGGATGAGTATGTTTATTAATGCTGATTATTAATTGTTAGTGTCTCAAATGTCATTTATTCCAAACTAAGGGCCAAGACTCACTCTGCAAAGCATCCTTAACGAATCCAACTGTTTATTTTCTCATGGCAAATTATCAAAGATTAACGATAATTAAATTTACCAACCCTCATCGATACGTAGACCCCTTGATATTAAGAACCTAGGGTCACTGAGGTAATCTGTCACTGGCCTCCTTAAATCCCACTGCAAATTGAACAATTATAATAATTATACAACCAATGCGGGCATTCCAGATATAGAAAACATGTAACATGTACCCAGAAATCAATGCCGATTCTTATAATTATAACTATCACTGAACTTGACCTCCATTTGAATATGCGGGTCTTTTACCTCTTATATCTCATGTAAATCCAATTTCATTTCATATAATTTCCTTGTGATTCTCACACATCCTTATTGTTCACAAGTTCAAGTCGAATTCCTTATGTTTTTTGGGATCGATAGGGGAGGCATTGCAGGAAAGGCAATTTTTATTGGATTTTATTTTTATTGTCCTACATAAATTTATTTATTTTATGACATTTCTGGCTATATTTTTTTGGGTTGTGGGCACATTGATATTTGACAGTTATTGCGGGTTCCGGAAACGCCCAGTTTTTCTGGTTTCATTTTTATGGTATTTGTTTTTTTTCGTTTATTTGGTATATTTGTTTTATTTGTCAAGGAATGTGGGCTAGAAATGTTTTAAGAGAATATTAAATTGCAAGAAAATACATCCTGAAAATAGTAGTTTGTATTTTTATATTAAATTAAATTTACGAATGTCGCATTGAGAATGTTTTGAAAGTGATTTTAATGTTAACAAATAAGGAAGCTTGTTAAATTTTGCGATTTTATTGAAGACAGTAGTAAAAATATAATATAAAAACTTTATTCATTATATACCTTAAAATTTCATTTGAATGGAAAAATATTCCTATAAATATTAAAATATTCCTTAAAAAAATTAATAATATTATCATGTTCAAGTTCCCAGTAACAGTCTCCTTGAATTGGCTTCAAAGAGCCCTAAAATAATATAATCGTGGGTGGCTAATGAATTTTTTCCCTTGCAGGACTTCTGGCCGATGAAGCTCGTCCAATGCTCCACGGGTCAAGGATATTAAATCTTGTACAACACCCTCATAAACAGCTTTCCCCGTCCCAACCCCAAGTCAGTCGTAAAAAATCAGGGAGCGCACGTGTCCACCTTTTTTTTTTCTTTCGTCCTTTTATATGACTTTTTTGGACCGCTTGCATGTCCAGGGCGCCGAGATGCGTGAATAATTTTGTTGCAGGACCTTTGGTCACGCTGTGAATCAATCTTGCGGCCACCGGAAGTAAACAGCAAACCCCCCAACCGAATCGTTGAATATGGGAAGTAATGGATGCAATTTTCGAATATTTTACGAGTTGGAAAACTTTTTAGCTTGAATATTCTTAAAGCTCGACAGCCGCCTGAACTGGGAACAAAATGGAGCAGCTCTCATCGTCCTGCGTTGTGTACTTTTTCCTGTTGGGGGCGAACTATTAGCGTTTAGTGCGCATGTTTAAGGACGAAATCCCCGCCAACAGGGAGTGGAGCAAACAGCAACACTTCAAAGTGGTTGCAAGCAGCAACCCTGAGTTACTTTTTCTCCCTGTTTCGCTCCTGCCGCGCGC
Source organism: Drosophila seguyi (assembly GCA_008042675.1). NCBI lineage: Eukaryota > Metazoa > Arthropoda > Insecta > Diptera > Drosophilidae > Drosophila > Drosophila seguyi. Next base: position 266,594 of record VNJU01010708.1, read on the forward strand.
GTCCTTTTTTGCGCCATTTGTATTGGCATTTGGCAGCGCGTGCTCCAATAAGAACAAAAGGAATTCCCTCACTCCCAGCCAGCTTCCGCCAATTTTGTTTGTTTGTTTTTTTTTTCTGGAGCCGGGTATTTTTTTCGGAACTTCCCAGTCGGGTGGCAGACAGGGCTAAAGGTTATTGGAGTGGCAGTGCAAACGGGAGTCTCTCTGGGGTCCCCAGTGTGGAAAGGGGTTTACCTTTTTTTATAGCTCTAGACCCCCTTAATTATCCCGTTTTCACAGTTTTCTCCGCTAAGAAAATGTAAGTGGGGAAATCACATTTTTAAAAGCTTTAAAATTTGACTAGAAAACCTTAGGTAATAATATTTAAAGTTGTTAGATTAAGTAATAATTTGTTTAAATAGCGCAAGAAATATAAGGTAACCCTTGTTGCACTAGGATTTTATTATTTAATAAAATTCAGTTCCATTCATCATTTGATTTTAAGTTACAAGTATAATTCTATTAATTTTATGAAACACTTATGAGGCTTCTACAACTTTAGAAGAACCAACGCTTATATAACTCTGACATTCATTATTTTGACTAAGTTCTTCAACTTGCCATAAATTTGATTATTATTATTGTGAAATTAACGCGTAATTAAAATTACACGAAATATTGATTAGCTGTAGCAAAGGCAGGCCTTAAGCTAATGCCTTGAATTTATTTTTGATTATGCACCTGGAACTGATATTCAAAATATTTTAAAAATATGTTTTAAATTTTCATTACTATATTACCATTGATAATTATGAAGTGAAATATTAAAATGTTTAATGTAATTCTATATTAGTCTTTAACTTAATAACTAATAACTAAATTAGGTATAAAAAGTATTGCATTTGAGTAACAGACTTAGCTCATAACTTTTACACTTTCGTATATTTATTAAAGTTATGATTATAGTTATATTTTTGTTAATGATTTAGAATTTATAAAGTCCTTATCGTTTTAGTTGTAGGCTTAAAACAAATCCTTTTTAAAGTTATGTATTCGACTCCAAATAGGTATTTGTTAATAATAATCTTTAACTTTCAGAAAGGTTAACTGTTTATAACTTTATTTACATTACAAAATTTCCATTACTAACACAAAAAAAAACTCCAAAATAATTCCTGCAATTCCATTTTCGCATGCATGTGGTCATGGCAACACTGATGTCGCATTTTTGCCTCACCAATTTGCATTAACCACAAGAAAACACCCACAATACTGGCACCCAGGAGTGCGCGGAGTGGGAACCACAGCAACAACGTATCTGAGTCCTCATCATCAGGCATCATGAATGAATCTGTCATATTATTTCGGCAATGATGTTGACAACAACAACAACAACAACACCACCGAGGAGGACGATGGCAGTACTACGTTTATAGCTTCGAAAAATCCCCCAGTGTGCAATATTTATCATGTCACATAATATTTTTCTGGCATTTGCACGTCACCTCCACTCCCCCCTGGATGTGTCTAGGACTTTCCCCGCCCTTAAATCCAGGCTTAAGCAGCTGATACACACACACACACACACACAGAATTCTCAACCCCTTCGCTAACCAAACGATGTGGGCGGCGGGCAGAAGGAGGAGGATGAGGCGGCGTCGGCGGTTGGTTGCCAGCCATCAATTGCAGTCATCAACCACCGCCGTCAGGACGTCTGCCTGATATCACTGGGAAACTTCAACACTGTTTTGCACTCGGAAAAGCAGGAGAGAGAGGCTTACTTTTAAATAAATGTAATTCTAAATTTTAGAAGGTAAAATGTTTTGGTATAAAATTTTGTATTTAAAGTTCTTATTATAATAACCCTTAAAACATACCCCATATTTCTTATTTTATTTGTATTCATATTTTTTTCAGTGCATTTCAAGCAAAGCAAAACACAACCTTAACCCATACCACGGAATCGCTGCTCATTGAATTTTCTGCTGATTTCATTTCGACTTCTTTTGCTCCGCTGGGAACTAACTTAAGAGGGGGTGAGGAGAAGGGGGAGAGTGGGTGGTACAGGGTGTAAGTGTGGGTGGAGTGGTATGGGGTGGTGTATAGCAGGAAAATCTGGGTTTGGGTTTGGGGTGGCTGATTGTTGTTGTCGCAGCTTCTGTTTTGCCTGTTAATATTTTTGGCAATTGTCGCCTTCCCCTGCCACACTTCCCCTTGGGAGCAAATTAATGATGTCTTCCCCTTTTGGTTCCAAAATGGAAATTACGACAAAATATATCTAGCTGTTGTTGTAGTTGTTTCAGTTATTGCATTATCACACCGTTTAGAGATATATTTTGACATAATTATAGGAAGATGCAGCACTAATAGTTAGGATATGAAATGTTTGAAGTTAAAAAACTTGATTATTGGGAGTTATTAACACTGGCAACTCTTCTTTTTAAAGAATATAATCCTTTTAAGGAAATTAATAGAATAAGTGAACCAAATTTAATTTTGAATATAATTATTAGGGATTTAAGTTCCCCAAATACCCCAGAAATCAATAAAAATATTAATATTCTCAATCCTTTTTTTACCTTTCCAAATTCTGTTTAAAAGTTTATGTTTAAATGTTTACTCCATTCTACTTTCGGTTTACTTCCGTAAATTTGCGGTTAACTTCCAAGATGTTATTCGTGGCTAACTCTGAAAGCCCGCCCGCCTGCTTGTGTCGGCCAAGTGTCCGCCACTCGTTCGGTACCCCTTAGAATTTTCATCCATCAACACCTGAGCAGAATGCCGCCGTGCTGCGAGAAGATGGAGAAAGAATGTCGCCGAGTGGCAAGGATGGCGGACCGCACTTGAGGCGCTCCAGAGAAGCGGAACGCGGCAAAGAAGGAGCGGCAGCTGGCCAAGTACCGCGTCGCCATCATCATCGACAGCAGTAGCAGCAGCAGCAGCGTCGTCGTCGTCCTCCTCATCGTCATCGTCCTTCCTGGCAACACTCTCAATTAAAATGTCCTCGCTTGGTAAGCGTGAGCGTTCAAGAGGCCATGAAAACTCCTTATTACACAGTGTCAGCGGTCCATTCACACTGAAAGATATTTCAGGGATATTTCAGGGAGATTTATTTCTAAAAATTTGTTAAAGTTTAAGAACTAATTTTTGGTTAATATTTAGAGAGATACAAATCAAATTACGATTAAGGAAGTAGAAAAAAAAGGAAATACGGCAAAGAAAAATTTCTGATTTAAATACATAAAGTCCTAGCTAAGAATTAATTTTCAAAGACACGTATTTTATATATATTTTTTTTTGCTTATTTTTTTAGTGCACTTCACCACCCAAACCCTGCGCCCCTCATGGGTTAAAGCCCAACCACAGTCGCGAACAGCTTCTAACCCGAACCCGCGAGGGTTCTTGGCACCTACGTGTTAATAACGCGAAATGCGGTGAAATTTTTGTATTTTCAAGCACCCACTCGAGAGTGCCACGCCCCTTAGTCCTTGCCGCCCACCGCCCAGTAACCCAACCACCCAGCAGCCTAGCTTGAAACAGAAACCCTCCACGGGGCAAAAGTAGAAAATGAAAATTGCAGCAAACCAGAAATCATTGAGTGAGTTGGCAACACTTGGTGGCCCAAAAGGAGATTCGAGGGGGTAGTTTTTGATTGGAGGGGGTGGCAAAAAAAACACACTTTAAAGAAATAGGAACAAATTTTGTTTTAATTTTCTGTTTCCTTTTTTTCGCTTCTCTCTAATTTTTTGTGGAAATTCGAAACACTTCAAATATTTGGAGAGGCGAGAGGCAGCCGCCAAGAGGCCAAAAAGTTGGGACAAGTTGACGCCAATGGATGGGAAAAACCGGAGAATGGACATGGGAAATTTTAAACCCACTTGCCAGCTGCCTAAAGGGCAGCACTTAAAAAAGATCTCCCCCGCAACCAAGTCGCCTGCCCTTAAACCATGTTTACTTTTGCAATATTGACATGAAAATATTTACACAAAAATACAAATCGCGACCTCACTCTCATCCTTTTCTTAGGGGGCCAAAGTTTCAATTGCTGGGCTCTCAATACCCTTTAAGGGGGTTTATTTAGTATTTTTAAATAATGAAGATCTATAAAATATAGATGTATTAAAAAAATTTTTTATATATTGTTAGAAATTGTTAGCTTATTAAAAGCTAAAAATTTACAGGCTACAAAAATGAACTTTCCAAGATTTAGAGTTTCAAAAAAAGTTTATCTAAAACCATTAACTTTTTAGTACATATAATAAATTAAAAAAAATATTTTTATAAATAAATTTCTGTTTCTTTTGTTCAAAAGTATTACATTCTTAATGTTTTTTATATGCAATTGATGTTTCTATTACTTTCCTTTAAGAGTATTTCCATAATCTGTGCTTTTTTCTGTTTCGGCCTTCTTAGACTGTGTCTATTTTTATGTGGTCTGTGTGTGTGTGTCGTGTTGTGTCTGCTTGTCGTCTACAATTTCCACATGTGGCTTTTCCTTGAAAGGTTTTCTGCTGCGGAAAAGTTTTCGCTGCAGCTGGAGGGCACCAATAAACGTCAGACGCGTGTCAGGGCGCGTCCTTTGTACACTGACACCTCTATGGCTGATTTGATATGAACTTTCAGGGCGAGATGGGGCATGTAGGCAGGACAGGTGAGAGACTGCAGAAGGATGTATAGATGAACAGGATGTTCATCAGCCACCGTATGGCTGTCTTCTCCAATTGGACAAATCGCTAAAGTTAGCCTGGGAGTTGAAGTGGTTAAGATATGTATATGGCGGAGAACAACAGGTAACAAAGGCAGGAAATTTGTCGGGAAATTATGTAATGGAAGGAAAGAAAATATTTTTCAAGGAAGGTTTTAGAAAATAAATGTTGAATAAGTCAGCTTAATATGTTGGTTATAAATTAAATTTTATTTCAAGTTAGGTATGAGGATATAAATATTGAATAAATCTGCCTAATTTGTTGGTTACAAGTTCCTATATATATATACCAAATTCCAGGTATTACATTTGTATTATATTTTCTTAAAACTAGTTTATAAGGTTTTGAAATGCAAAAAGTAATCTCTTTATAGTTCCCATGAAAACTCATCTAATGTGTGAAAACCCCCCAGAAAACGTAATTATTTTTCAAAATTGTATTCCTCACCCTCCCAGCTGCTCTTATCAGCCGAGAGAACAGCAAATACGAAACACGCGCGGAATTAAAGCAAAAAAATAAGTAAATAAATAAATCTGATTGACTAATAAAATTAAACTGATAACCTAACTAAATCAGACTTGTCACCGGGCCTCGTTCCGACCCCTTTTTTCTCCCCCTGCGGACATGCCATCCGGCCGGCTCGAAGTCCCCTCGTTCTTGAGACCTGAAGAGCTGCGAATCTAGAACTGAAAACTTATGTCAGCGGCACGCGTCTGCGGCACGTGACCCCGACAAGAAAATCACGCTCAAGATCGCCCAGCGGGCAGTGAGGAGCGCAAGTGGAGTGGCCCGGCGGCTGGGCGGGGTGTCGAGTTTGGGGGAGGTGACGAGTGCTCGTGTACAGATGCTTTTAAATTTAAATCGAATCAAATTGATTTCCTTACAGTTCCAGTTTCAGTTTTCGGTTTCAGTTTGAGACGGCTGCACTTGCAAAAAAAGAAAGCATTCAATCAATCAATTCTAAATTTTTAACTTGAAAAATTGGAACTATACATGAGGCTACTATTATTATGGCTATTAAATAAAAAAAAAAGTGTTATATTGTTAAAAATTAGCTGAATTTGGTATTTGAAAATTGAATGGTATTGTATGGACTACTTTTAGATTCATTTTTAAGGTTACCAAGCTCAATAGAATTTAAAAATAAGTTATCTGTTGTTGTTGTTAATTTTACACTTAAAATATATGATAAATACTCTTAAATGAGTTAATATAATATTAAATATATCAAATTATCAATACAAAATTAAAATATTTCTTTACACACTTTTTTGAACCAATTTTGACTTAATTTAAATTGATTCATTTAAATGAAGGCCTTTAAGTTTTGTATTTATTTAAAAATACAGTTTTGTATATATTTTTAAATAAATTAAAATAATTCTATACATAGCAAAAATAAAATTAATACCTAATAAAATGTATAATATAATTAAAAAAAAAATTTTTCTAAAATTTCAAATTGTTTTTGCTTATTATATCACTTTCAAATTTAAGTCGTGCCAAATTAACATATTAAAAATGATATTTTTCCTTATAAAGTTAAAATTTAAAAATTTTTAAATTCACAAAAAAGTGATATTCCTTCCAAATATATAATATAATATTTTATTACTTAGATTTGGACACTATTCTATTTCTTTTAAATTTATAATAGTTTTCGTGGAAGTTTTATTCTAATACTATATTTCTGGTATATGAAAATCTTACAATATTTCTATTCTATATCCCTAAATATAAAATTGTCCTCAGTGTAGTATCAATTGGCACGCCTTCTGCATGGGAAACTTGGCCAAAGGGGATGTGCCCACTGGCCCTGACCGTGTCCCAAGCTCTTTGTTTAGCCATTTGACAAGTGTTTTGACAATATTTATTTGAGCTGCTACTGCTACATACAACTGCTACACACTGCCACAGTACTGCCACTGCCACGCCCCACCGCCGCCCCCTGCTCCTTGGCATTCTCCTCCGCCCACATTCGAGCCACTGTTGCCGCTGGGTAATTTGATTTTCTTGGCGCTGCCATCATCTGCATCCTTGACGTTGGACACGTTTCTGCCTAATGGAGTTGCTCGAGTGGCGTGAATTTCAATTAAATTAAATCAAAATGTTGCATTTTTTATTAAGGCCATTAGCGGCACACCCACACTCACATGCAGAGGGTCCCCTAGTTGGTTAAATTAAGTTAGATACCGCCTCGCTCGCTCCAAAGAATTTGTATCTTAATGCGGCATAATGAAGTGCCAGACTTGACTTGCCAGGCAGAACCTAAGTGTGTGCCGGCGCCATGGGGGGAAAATGTATGAAAAGGAACCCCCCTATTTTCCGGGAAAATCGAAGTATTATTTGGGATGTTTTAATTAACTTTCTGATTATAATTTGTTTAAGTAAATATTCGCGACATCAACTATGAATAATCCAGAAAATCGTATAATAATAACTCAGGTAATTGGGAACCCCTTTTATTAATTTTAATACATTTTAATTCCGAGCCCCATTTTGAGGGAAAGCCACTAGGTGCCAGAGTTACAGGTGCAACTGTTGCCAAGGAGTGTAAGGGAATGGGCTTCGAGAGAGACTCCTCCTATTAGCGGGAAAGTGGAGTTTTCCCCATTGTTGTGTGTGCATTAAGAGTGCAGTGCTGCAGTGCTCAGAAAATTCTGGAGAGAGAGAGCCACTTTGAGTGGCAATAAACAATGCATAATGAGTTGAGAGTCTCGTTATTATTGTTACTGGCCGTGGGCAGAGGCGTTGCATTAGTCAAACAGGTAATTTAAATTAAAACCCAACAATGCGCAGAGCAAATCATTTAAAAAAAGTGTGAAATTCATTTCGCCATTAGAAAATTACAAATTAAGAGGACTTATTAAGAAATCATTTAAGACACATCAGAGTACTTAACGGTGTACCCAAGTGTGGGTTCCGCAGTACTCAAAATAATATATATTTCCTATCTAATAGTCCGATTTTGCAGTTCAAGCACTTGCCAGAATACCAAGAAAGATTTTTGTGTTTATTAATTTTTTAAATGCAAAACAATCATCACATTTCAACCAAAGTTCGAAGAATTCGAAAACCCAAACAAATGCAATAATATTGATAATTGTTTGAGTCATATTATTGCGCGTTTTTTGTACATGTTTTATAGTCAAAAGGTCTTAGCATTATCAATTTCAGCTAAGCTGGTGCCTATAAAAGCTCTAGAAAACACAGATTCGTCGTTCAGTAGTCGTTATCAATAGCAGCAGAGGGAAAGTCTTGAGAGAAACACAAAATGAAATACTTTTTAGTTTCCTTCCTAATCGGAATCCTCTGCCAAAATACCCTAGCCAGAGGACTTGTAAGCTTACACGACTTATAATTCTAATTAATTTATAAATAAAAAACTACTTAATAACAGGACAATCCCGTCTTAAATGACTTTGAACGAAGACTGGTAAGACTAGAGGAACGGCAGTTCTCCGAAAGCGAAAACCTAAAGCACAGGATGCTCCAATTGGAAACAAAACTCGGAACTCAAGGACTAGAGAAGCTTGAAGGCAACCAATTGGAACGCAATTTCTATGAAGTTTCAACGAAAGAAAACTCTGACGGAGAATTGAATTTTCTTCAAAGACTGGAGAATTTGGAGAGGGCCTGGGAGAAGGAGCTGGAAGAGCAGCTGGCGAAATTCTCCTCAAAGTACGAAAATCTATCTGAGAGATTCTCAGCCATTGAGAAGCATTTGGAAGAAGCTAATTCTTCTGCTCTGGATCACATTAACGAGAGGCTTAGCACACCTCCAAAAGATGAATCCAAAAGTGACAGCTCTGAAACAGATGACTTCACGAAGATTGGTGAAAAGTCATACTACATTGAAAATATTGAGAAAACCAATTGGTTTGCGGCTGTCCGGAAATGTAAGGAAATGAACGCGCACCTGTTAAGCCTCCAAGACGAAGAGGAGTGGAGTGCCTTAAAGGATGCCCTTTGGGAGGACAACAGCTATTGGACTGACATTAACGACCGCGCCGAAGAGGATGACTTCGTATCCGAATCCTCTGGCAGGAAAGCGCCTTTCCTTATGTGGGATGAAAACGAACCGAATTCCCTTCCTGGCCTCGAAGATTGCGTGGAGTTGAGGGCTGGACATGATTACAAAATGAATGACGTGGGTTGCAGTGATCAAAAATATTACATTTGCGAAAAAAATGCTTAAGAAATTTTAAAATTTAAATTTTTTTAATTTAAAAAAATGTATATTTTTTATAAATATTAAACAAAAAGGATTTGGTAAAAGTGTACAGCCCAAAGGTTAGAAAATAAAGTTTATCTTAATAAAAAATATAATTTAAGTGGAATTTGTTATTTCTATTATTAAAAAACATATTTTGGATTTAATTTTCCTGCAATTTGTATAGAAATGTATTAACGTTCAGGGCGATTCTCTCTGAGAGATTCCTATTTATTTTTTATCCTTAGGCAAGTGGTAATACAAATTGTTCTATATTGTCTTTAAAAATAAACATTAGCTTTATATGATACATTATTTATTGTGGCATTGTTTTTGAAATCTTCTAACTTCTGAACAAAATTATTTTTTAAAAACCCAAAATCCCTTATTTCATCTCAAAACAATTTCCTGATAACAGTTAGTAACTGAGAAATACAAAAAGACAAAAAAACACACAGTTGTTGCGTTTAATATTTTTTCATCATTTATTGGAATAGCATTTTTCCCCGCTTCCAATTAGTAAAGTCAAAAGGTCCCCGTAGCTGTGTATTATGAAACATAGTTCAGCTATAAAAGCTGATCCAGCAAATGTGATTTTCGCAGTCGCAATTTCCACACAAAATGAAACACTTTCTGGTGCTCTTCGCCTGCGGGATCCTCTGCGAAAATACCCTTGCAAGAAGATTTGTGAGCTTACTCAACTAACAATTATAATTTATTTATAAATAAAGCAGTACTTTTATCACAGGACAATCCCATCTTAAATGACTTTGAAAGAAGACTCGTAAGACTCGTAAGGCAGTTCACCGAAAGCGAAAACCTGGAGCACAGGATGCTCCAATTGGAGATACATCTTGGAAATATAAAAGTAGAAAATACACTGGAGACAAATTCCTATAAAATTTCACGGTCGGAAGAACCAACCGAAGGTATGACATTCCATCAAAGACTTGAGAGTGTGGAGAGGAATTGGGTGGAGAAATTGGAAGTGCACCTGAGGGAACTCTTCTCGAAACATGAGAATCTCTCTGAGAGGCTCTCTGCTATTGAAAGACAATTTAGGGAAGCGCAAAGGAAGGCATCTCTTTCGGAGATAACGAAGGAAAGCGAAGAGCTCGAGCAACAGGAATTTAGTTCAGTAAAACCAAATACCAAACCAGAAACTGGACTGGAATATAGTGAGGAATTGGGATCTGGGAATGGTGAATCAGAACCGGAATCAGGATCAGGAAATGGTGAATCACAACCAGAATCAGGATCTGGAAATGGTGAATCACAACCAGAATCAGGATCTGGAAATGGTGAATTACAACCGGAATTTGGATCTGGAAATGGTGAATTACAACCGGAATTTGGATCTGGCTATAGTCAATCAGAAGTGGAAATGGCACATTCTGGGTCTGGAACATTGCGGAAGATCGGCTCAAATTATTACTTTGTTGAAAGGAATGAAGAAAAGAAGAAAACCTGGAAATCGGCTGTGGCTTACTGCAAACAAATGAACTCCCACTTGGTGAGTCTCCAAGACGACGAAGATTGGAATGCTAAATCGTTCACTAGCCTCAATCCGAGCCGCACCTACTGGATTGTCAACAATGACCGTTCCACGGAAGGAAAAATGGTTCCCGAGTTCACTGAAAAAACAGATCCTTTCCTCAAATTGGCCGTTGATGAGCCCAGTTCAAGTCCTGGTGACGAAGACTGTGTGGAGCTAAAAGCTGATAAGATTTTTAGAATGAAAGATGCCGAATGTTTGGCGAAAAACTTCTACGTTTGTAAAATAAATCTTTAAATTAAATTAAATACATCCAATGAGCAGAGATAAAGCAATTAAAATATAAACATAGAAACTTTATTATCATATTCAAAGCGGCTTTAAAGCAAATAATAAAACAGAAATATTAGTTCTTAAATTGTAAATGATTATTCTTATAAATATTATCAATTATTCAAGATTAAAAAAATAAGAAAAAACACTAAAGTTTCTTTTGATTTTTACCAAATCCACACAGACATCTGTGCGGGCGCAATCGATACTAAATAAAAATGTTTCCCTAGAAATTCCAAGGGAGGCGCTCCAGTATGCAATTTCCTTTCTTACTTTCGTTAAAATCTGCAAAGAGGCGCAGTGTTCAGAAAATTCTGGAAAGAGAAAGAGCCACTTTGAGTGGCAATAAACAATGCATAATGAGTGGAGAGTCTAATTATTATTGTTACTGTGTAACGATTCAGGCTAGGTGTTGTCTCAAAGACGCAGGCGCACGCGAATTTGCTCGGCTCTGCTCGTCGGCTAAGGAGGTGATGGTCTTGCCTGCTCTTTGAAATTGCCTTTTGCCACCAATATTTATTAACTTTGCGTGCCGCGACGAGAAAGGGGAGAAGGGAAAACCAAAATCACATACACGGACAGACGAACTCTCTCACTAACACAGATAAAAAGGTTGAACCCCTCAGCTGTTCTTGAGGCTATCATTTGCCCTCCCTACCTATGGTCATCTGCACCTAATTTCCTTTATTTATTAGATGACCCCTTAAGAAAAAACTTAGCTTCTACTGGGGTGGCATGCTGGTGGAGGCAATAAAATCAGAGATATTTAAAACATTATAAGTATCATTTATTACATACTAAAAACATTAAAGCTATGAGTAAATATAATGGGATACACTTTATAAATGTGGACAAAAGATAATAAAACTAACATATAAAATGCTTAAACTTTAAATTTATAATTCTATTTTTTTTTAAAGCGTTATTTTTTTGCGAAAATTCTATAAATAGACAAAGGTGCGCATTTTACAAAAAGGAATTTGGAACAAAAAAAAAGGAATTGTTTTATTTTTTTTTTTATAAAAATGCTCAATGCTTTTTAATTTATTTTCTTTTTTAAGCATGTTTTTTTTGTTATTATTATCTTGGGCCTGAACAGAGCATAAGCTAAGCTTCATTTCTTTTGTCTGTTTTATTTATGTTCCTATGAGCTTTTCTGCTGCGCACAGTGGGTTAACTAACATTTAATGGAAATATTATTTGTCTTTATTTTTTTTCATTCAAATTTATTTGTGACAAAAAAAGTAGAAACAAAATTTTGCAAGTTTACGCTCACCACATTATTTTTTTTCCATCTCCGAAAGCGCTTTCGTCGAGGCTAGCTGTGAGGG
>VNJU01010709.1:0-11073 GCA_008042675.1 Drosophila seguyi
GCTGCAATTTTCAAGCGCGCGCGCTGATCGATTCTGGATCTGAGGCGACCTTCATAACTGAGCGTCTCTTCAACCTCGTTAAACTCCTATTCAGGACTATCCAAGCCCAAGTCTCTGGCCTTAATCAGACAGCTTACGTCCTTCCTCAGCTGGCCGGAAATCTGCCCTCGTATCCGGTTTCACGAAATTGTCTTAAGGATCTTCCGATTCTTCCCTTAGCGGATCCCAAGTCCTTTGAAAGCTCCCAGATTGATGTTTACCCTTTATAATGTTGATGTACGCGCATGTATGTACAGGGAGTGGACAGTGAAAACGGAGTAAGAAAGAATGCGGCGCGATAAATCGGAGACGCCGTTGGAAAAAAATAGATATATGTAACTATATAAATTTTCCCCAAATTGCCGTGATGTCGGAGACTCGGACTTGGAGTTGACAAGAAAATCTTGCAGCAGTCTGAGCGAAACTAAGTATTCGAGCAGCTGCTGAAGACCGGTAATTTGGGACGAAATGGAGGAGTCTCGTACTTATCTTTCTTTTTCAAACAAGAAACCACCGAAACTGTGGTTTGTGGGATGATCCGGCTCGAAGGACCAATGTTCGTAGGGGGGTGGCTTCTTGGTCTGAACGTTGATATATGGACTCGTAGCTGCACAAGAACTCGTAACTCCCACGACGCTGTCGAAATCTAGAAGTAGAAAGAATAGGCACGCGGCTTAGGGGAATTCAACTTCACTTTATTACTTCAGGTTTGACACTGAAAGCTAGATTACAGACTAGAACCCGAGCTTCCGTCTGCATAACTCCATTAACATAGCGAGAGCGGGAGAACGAAGACGATCGGAGGCGAGCGGTCCCGAAGTTCGCCTATTGACGGAGATCAGCCAGAGCAAGGGCGTGTTTCGGAAAGCTCTGAGAGCAGCGGGGGTACAGTGGCTCCTAGCCTGAACAGTTCACAACAAAAACGATATATGACCCTTCACAAACATTGATATATTTGGTCAATCGTATTTAGCTCTCCTGGACAGTGGTGCCAACAAAAGTGTTATAGGTGGTGAGCTGGCGCAACAAATAATATCAGCTAAGCCATTTAATAAATTTAAATCGGTTGTAAGAACTATACAAATTCCTCTGACTTACAACTTAATTGATGAGAATTTTGAATTCTTAATATTACCTTCCACAAAACAAAGCGTAATATGCGGAATGGATTTCTGGTTTACGTTTCGAATTTCCATTAAGCAGACAGTTTCGATTAACGAGAAAAACTGTGAACCTGCAGAAGACTCTACTCGCGTACGATTGTCTGAGTCACAAAAATCAAAATTGCAGAAAGTAATCGACTTTTTCCATCGTTCGAGAGTGAATGCTTAGGATTACCTAACTTGATAGAGCACAATTAAAACAACGGTTTTATCCGCTTTCGCCAGCTAAAGAATACCTTTTATGTGCAGAAATTGATCGCATGATCAAGATGGATGTCATACTTCTATGCCTCTTCAGGCACATTCATCGCCTTGGTCTTCTCCGGTTACCTTGCACATCAAACCAGGCTAGGTACGATTTTGTCTCGATTCTAGGAAATTAAATGCAGTTACTTTTAAGGACGCATACCCCATCCCGATAATGGATGGACTGCTGAGTCGTCTTCCAGCTGCGCATTGTATTTCCAAAATTGAACTCAAAGATGCCTTTTGGCAGATCTGTTTAGATCAAGAATCCCGTGCCAAGACTGCTATCACCGTCCCAAATCGGCCGCTTTATCAATTCAAGAGAATGCCTTTTGGATTCTCTTACGCTCCATAAACCATGTGCCGTTTGAAGGACCTGGTGATACCCTATCAATTAAAATCACATGTATTAGTCTACCTCGACGATTTGCTTGTTTTGTCAAATAATTTTGAAGATCATCTCTTGCATTTGTCCTAAGTAGCAACCCAACTGCGCAAAGCTGGATTGACAATTAATGTCAATGTCAAAGTCAGTTCTGCCTGAAAACAGTAGACTATCTTGGTTATTTGGCTGGCGAAGGCACACTACAGGTAAATCCAAACAAAATCACAAGTGTGAGCGAATTTCCAATTCGAAAGACCCAGAAACAGTTGCGAAGATTTCTTGGTATGACTGCTTGGTACCAGCAATTCATATTCAACTATTCCACAGGCATTTTCCATCTCACTGAATTATTGCGCGGCAAAACTCTAAATTGGAAGGACCAGGCCCAAGAAGCTTTTGATAATATTAAAGCCAAGGTATGCTGCTCCTTGTCTCGTTTAGCCCCATTATGACAACCCATTTATTCTGCAGTGTGATGCTTCACTACATGGAGTGAGTGCAGTTCTAGCCCAATGCGATGATTCCGGTTGTGAACGTCCTATAGCATTCATGTTTAAAAAACTGAATAAAGCCCAATGTAACTATACTGTTATGGAGCTCGAATGCATGACGGTAGTACTGGCAATTAAGAAGTTCAAAATGTACATTGATGGTCATAGTTTCAAGGTAGTAACCGACCAGTAAAGTCTTCAAATGCTAATGAACCATTCAGATCTAACCGGTAGAGTGGCAAGATGGGCTATTAAACGTCAGGGTCATTCTTTCGAAATCAAACACCGCAAGAGAACCGAAAATGTGGTTGCGGACGCTCTGTCTCGATCGTTTGAGCATATTGATGATATCGCTGCAATAGACCTTGAGATTCGTCCTGAAATTGATCTATCTTCCAGTGCATTACAGTCGGAAGAGTACTCTGCTCTCAGAGATACATTCGAGTCTATAAAATGACCTCATTTTTAAGTCATTGATGATTTTATTTATCATCAGGCAACATTCCACAATTGCCCGTTTCACCAGACGATTGCTGGAAACTGCTTGTACCAGAGTCGTTGCGTCAAAGTGTAATGAGTTCCTCTCATGATCAACCAACATCTGCTCATTGTGGAATGGCTAAATGCCTAGAGCGTATTAGACGTCGTTTCTATTGGTCAAACATGGTTATCAAAGCTCGTTATTATATTTGAAATTGCGCAACGTGCCAGACCACTAAATACCCCAATCGTTCTTTAAAACCACCAATGGGAGCACAAGTGCAAATCGAGATAGTTTTCCAAAGACTTTATTTTGATTTTATCGGCCCATTTCCAAGATACAAATCTGGAAACATTGGTATATTAATTATTCAGATCACTCTTCCAAATTTACTTTTCTAAAAGCTGTGAAAAGGTTCAACACTAAAGTGATCATAGATATATTGCGGGATGAAATATTTTCACGCATTGGTGTACCGGAAACAGTCGTGAGTGACAACGGAACTCAATTTAAAAGCCGTGATCTCTATGTATGTTTACTGGTGCATATTCTCCACAATCCAACTGAGCTGAAAGAGTTAACCGTTCTATTAATGCTGCTTTAAGAGCTTACATTCCTCAGTAGTGCGGAAATATATATATTGATAAGACGATATTGTTTCTTATTTTCTGGAGCAGGCAAAGTCCCGCTCCAAATGACGTTCTTTTATTGATTGAATTCATAATTCTTTAAATATTTAGTTCTTACCAAATAAGTCGCAGCTACGCCGACAGCGAAGCCGGCAGCAGAGCGGTCAGTAATTATGTATCTATATATGCATATAAGTAAGCGACGGCGAAGAGTCGCAGAGGTAGGGGGGAGGTATTATGTTGACGTAGTGACAATGTGGTCGCGCATGTGAGGTATGCAGACTCAGCACTTAGCAGGCCCATTGCTAGGGTCTTTGACTTGTTGAATAAGTGCATTAATATATTTGTATTTATGCATAACACTGAGTACAGTGTGCATTCGGTATGTGAACATTCTACATCTCCCTCATTTTGAAAAATAATGTAATATAATGGAGTTATTTTCGTATTATCATATATATTTACTTTGTATTTATTGTAAATTATTAAAAATTTATTTTAATTAATTTTTTTTAATTAAAATTGAGGGTTTAAGGTATTTATTTTTTGTGTTATTATTATTAGTATTTTTTTTTACTAATTTAAAAATAAATCGATAAAAATATAATTATAAATATATATATATTGTTTAAAATATTACTTGTATATAGTTTCTTGCAAAAGTATATCAATTAGAAAACAAAAATTTTTAGTCTGTCTTTATGTACTATTTGTTTTTTATTTTTATTATTTGAAATTGTTATATTTTCATTTTCCTCCACACTTTCTACCTTATATGGTCCAGTATATTTGAAATCTTACTTATGTCCAGTTTAATTTTTTAACAAAACCTGGTCTCCTATTTTTAGTTGAATATCATTTACTTTCCTATCATATAAATTCTTATTTTTGATTTTGTTATTTTCTATCATTAATCTTGCTCTTTTATAGACTACTTCTAAGCTATACTTCGATTCCTTAGCGTAGTCATCCACATTGTATAGTGGTTCTATTCTATTTATACTATTAAAATGTATCGGCAAATTCGATGCTTTACCGAATACTAGCTCATATGGACAGTAGTCATGTGCCATTGAGGGTGTAGTGTTAAAACAATATGTAAAATATGGGAGCCAAGTGTCCCAATCGGTTTTGTCTAGTGAGATATAGGACCGGATGAATTCATTTAATGTTCTATGACTTCTTTCTACGGTTCCTAAAGTCTGGTGATGGTGTGCAGTAGATGTTATGCTTTTGATATTCAAATTTTTACATAAGTCTTCAATTATTAAATTTTTTTATTATGTTCCCATGTTCGTAATAAACGTCTTCATTGGACCGTACTTCAGAATAAAATCTTCAAATATAGTTTTTGCTACTGTTTTTGCACTTTTGTTTTTAATTGGTATGGCTACAAGGTATTTTGTTAAATCGCAGACTAATGTTACTGCGTATTCATTTCCGTTTTCGGATTTGGGTAGTGGACCGATCGTATCCACAATAACACTGTCAAAAGCTCTTTGTGGCGTTTCTGTTATTGTCAATGGGGTCTTTGTGTGCTTTGTCGTTATCGACTTTTGGCATTTAGGGCATTTTCTTACATAATTTGATATATATCGCGTCATATTTTTCCAATAATAATGCCTTTTTATTTTAGCTAATGTTCTAGCTATGCCCGTATGACCTCCTTGTATTGGATCGTCATGGAATGTAAACAGTATTGCTTCTTTCTCTTTTTCGTTGTTTTATAAAAGGTTACCGGCTTGAGTAGCGCTACTCTTAAAGATTGTAATATTTTATTGCCCATAATTTTAAAAGATCCTATTGATATGGTGTCAAAGATCTTTTCGCTCGGTGCCACTTTAAGTTGGCTAATATTAAGTATACCGGCTTCTTTTTCAAGCCTTTAAAAGAACTGACCTAAGTCAAGTATTTCATTGGTGTACATATCGCTAACGTCAATTCTTCTTATAATTTTTTTTTAGTAAACATAGTGAATCCGTTATTCGCAAGGTCACTACTTTTCGTACCTCGTCATTTACTATGACTTCGTATACGTTGGGCTGAGAAGCTTTGTTTTGAGTTTGCCTAGGCAAATCTACTTGATATTTTCCTGCGCAGGAATTTTTCTGTTTACTTTGATTTCTGGTAGTGACTTTCAGAATTGAATTATTGGTTTGCATGTTTTTTAAGTCTGATATTGTTGTTCTAGATAATGCGTCTGCTACATAATTGTCTTTGCCTCTTAGATACTCAACTGTAAAATTATATTCTTCCAATTCGAGTCTCATACGAGTTAATTTTGAACTAGGATTTGTCATAGAGAAAAGGTATGTTAGTGGTCTGTGATCAGTCTTGACAGTGAAATGTCTACCATAAAAGTATGGTCTGAAGTAAGTTATCGCCCAGTGAATTGCTGCCAATTCTTGTTTTGTTGTGCTTTTATTACTTTCATCCTTAGTAAACGATCTTGATGCATAAGCAACTGGAAGTTGGAGTCCATTTTTGTTTTGAGTTAAAACTGCTCCACATGCTTGCTTACTTGCATCCGTTATTATGCAAAATTCTTTGCTGAAATCTGGGTATTGTAATAAAGTTGGATTCATTAGTGCAGATTTAAGATGTTCGAAGGCATTCTGGCAATCAATCGACCATTCGAATTTTACATCTTTCTTACATAATCTTGTTATGTGACGGGAATATTCTGCAAAATTTTGGATAAAACGTCTATAATAATTGCAAAACGCAATAAATCTTCTAGCGCTGTCCGCATCATGTGGGACTGGATAATTTTTGATGACGTCGTATTTTTTGTCGTCTGGCAAGATTCCTTTATCTGTGCATTTGTGTCTCAAAAATGTGACTTCGTGCATGAAAAATTAGCATTTTTTAGGATGTAATTTAAGATTATATTTCCTACATTTCTCAAAAACATCAGTTAGGTTTTTAAGCATATGTTTTTCGGAACAACCTATGACTATCATCCATGTAAAGGAAAGCTTGAGAAGGTTATAATCCTGAGAATGCCATTGTCATCATTCTCTGGAATGAATTTGGCGCTATTTTTAAGCCGAATGGTAATCGCGTGAAGCGATATGAACCATTGCTTGTCGAGAAAGACGTTACGTCCCTTAAACTTTCTTCGAGTTCGATTTGATGGAATCCAGACATTAAGTCTAGACATGAGAAGTATTTCGCTCTTCCTAGTTGATCTAAAATATCATCAATCTAGGTAGCGGGAATTTATCCGACAACAATTTTTTATTAATTTGACGATAGTCGATTATTAATCGCCATTTTTTCTTATCAGAACCGGGAAGGGATTTCTTCGGAACTAACAAAAGTGGGATATTGTATGGGGATACAGACGGCTCGACTATTTTATTATCGATTAATTTTTGTACCTGTACCTGTATGTCGTCTTTTTGACTATGCGGATTTCTATAATTTTTTGTGTAGACTGGTTCTTCATCATTCAATCTTAGTTTTTGTTTGTCGAAGATGTTTGTTGTTAATGACTCGGTTTCGAGTCCGAATATATCGGTATGATTGGTGTATATCTCTGTTAATTTTGATTTGAATTGTGGGGGAAAATTTTTTGTTCGTTGAGATAAGACAGTCTTTTCTCTTACTTCGGGATCAGTTTGAACTATTTCGTAGTACGAAAGTGTTTCATATTGAAAATCATTAACATTTATTATTTGATCAACATTGGTTGTATTCAGCAATCGGACAAATGCATTTTTGGTAGTTGCTACTGTGTTTGCAACATAAATGCCATGTTGAATTTCCTGGTTGGGAATTAGTACACTATTTTCATTTGATAATCAGCCATGCTCCGGTAATCGAATTCGTAAAATTTTTTCGATTTCGATTTGAAATCGAAAAATCGGTGCTCTGGTTTTCGAAATCGTAAAATTCTTTTCGATTTGTAAAAAGGCACCTTTGTCTGGCCGAAATCAAAAGTAAATGCCTTTTTGTATATGAAATCAGTTCTTATTTACCAAGGGAAAAAAATAGTTTACTCAGTGGTCTATTGATGTTTTTTTTCACACCGCCACAAGATCATTCTGACATGTAGTTATTTAATAAAAAATTTATTTCTGACCCCACCTCAAATTTGACAAGCCAAATTTTGCCGTCGGAAACAAGAAATTTCGATTTGGCCAAATGTCGATAAGTAACTCGCCGAAACTTATCGCGAAGGTTGCCATACTGTTGGTGAAACGAAACAGGCTGGTAAAAGTCCTTATAAAATATAAATGAATTATTAAATAAATTTAAAGAAAGGAAATAAATATTGTTTATAATTACTGCTAGTTCATTAAATTACTGTAATAGTCAAAATGCAGTTAGAAAGTAATTGTGAACATCGGAATTAAGACTGTGGAAAGTGTGGCAGCTCAATTGAGTGGAAAACTGCTTAAACAGCTGTTAAGTTAACTTTATTTCTTAAAATGTGTGTGAAAAAATATTTGTTGATTTTATTCGAGTGTGCGATGAGCTACTATATCCAGGGAAAGCACAAATCAAGCAGTAAGTAATTTAAACATTCCGATAGCAAAAATTTTGCGAAAACCGGAGCACCTAAAATCGAAATCAAAAAATTTTGGCCAAATCGAAATCAAAAATAAATTACGATTACCGGAGCATGGCTGAATATGTGAATTTTTCGGGCCACCTGAGATCTTGCTGGTAGAATCATGGAATTATTACAAGAGCTATATGTTATTGGAACATAAATTGGGAAATTCAAATTTGTTGGCCTCATTATAAGCCAATCTTCAGTGAGCTTGAAGTCTAGTTGACAATTAAATTTCTTTATGAAATCAATGCCTATTATTCCATCACACGGTATTGGGAATTGCTGGTCTACTATATGAAAATTGTGTGGAATTATATATTTGTCTGTCTGTATCTCAATTGATGTTGAGCCCCTAGATTCAATAATTTCTTGGCTAATGCCTTGGATATTAATTTTATTTTTATCTTGTATACTATTAAAATAATCTGCTCCCGTGTCAACTAAGAAAATTAATTTTTTTCCTGTTGCCACGTGATTAAATGAAATGAATATATTTAAACTGAGATTAATTGAATAAACTTTGGCTTTGTCTTTTCTTATGTAACTGAGGGCTGATGGGAGTTTCTCGAATTATTTTTGGCTACTCTCACATTTCCATAGTTGTGTCTATTCTGGTTATTTCGGCTTCCTCTATTCGAGTTGCCACGACCTCTATTATTATTGCCATTATTTTGGTTATAATTATTATTGTAATTGGTCTGATTATTATTGTTTCTATTATAACCGTTGATTCGATAATATCCATTGCTTTGGTAGTGACCGTTGTACTGGTAGTTGCCACGGCCTCCTCTACCACGAAAATTACTTTGGTAAATATTACCACGATAGGCCTGTCCACCGCGTGCGTATAATACTGAATTTGCATTGCCTGTCATTTCAGTACTGCCTTGCATGTACTTCGTAACGGCTTCATTCATTGTACTATAGTTACCGGCGTCGAGTACGGCCATGTTCACAATTTTTAGTCATTGTGGCTATGGCCTCCTTGGTGCTGAACTTTTCGGCATGTTCAGGCGATAAACCTTTATCGATATATGATGCTTCAAGAAGTTTCCTAAGGTGGTTAATGTCACCGGTAAATTTTTCTGCAGTTTTACCCTTTTGCATTATCCTAGACATTTTTGCCTTTACTACATCGGACGATTCGCCGACAGTATTGGCTTCTAGTATAGCAATTATTGAAGAAATAGTAGTTTCATTTTTCACCTTGTAAAGGGTTCATCCTACTATTTTTGGCTTAATTACCTCGACGGCTAATTCTTCGAATTCTTCGGTGACGATCGGCTCGAAGAGCCGGGCTCCTTGTGATGCCGCTTAGTCTTAGATCCCCTGTCCGCTACAGGTTCTCATGCGCCGCTGACCAATCCTAAGTTAGAGAGGACCAGCCCGATCCTTGGATCCTACAGCTTCTACAGAAGTCGTTATGGTGAACCGAAAGCCTGGACGCGTACCAAGTAGCCAGTGACCAGTGTGAGCCCTAACGGCAAGGGCGCAGCTTTCCCTGCTTAAAGACAGTAGCTCTTTGGAGCGCTTCGTTTATCGGCGTGGGCAGATCATTCTAGCGTAGCGGCAGGAGATTAGGTTTTCCCATATTCTGTCCGCGAGGAGACGAAAGTGCTCCCTACAAAGTAGTCTGCGAGTGGTCATGGGCATGTCAACTAGCTCCCTCTCCGGCTGAAGAGGGGAGGTTGTACCCTGCCGGGCCAGCTCATCGGCAGCGCAGTTGCCCTCGATGTCCCTATGTCCTGGGACCCAGATGAGGTGAAGGTCGTACTGCTCCGCCATCTCTTGACGAGATCTGCGGCAGTCGTTGATAGTCTTCGAATTAGAGGAGATGGATTCTAGTGACTTCAGGGCAGCCTGACTGTCAGAGAAAATGCAAAGGTGAGCTCTGGCCATAGTGGGCGGGAGCTGATCAAGGGCTTCTTTGATGGCGTAAACTTCTGCCTGAAAAACGTTGCAGTGGTCGGGTAGCCTAAAAGAGAAGTTTAAGCCCAGGTGCTCGGAGTATATGCCTCCTCCCACCCGGCCGTCCAATTTTGAGCCATCCGTGTAAATGTGAAGGGACCTCGGCGGTCCAGGGGATCCTTTGCATTTGACTTTGCATTTATTTATTGACTCTTCTCGTTTTCGAGTCTAACAGTAAGTGTATCGAATCTTATATTATAACCTAACTAGCAGTCATATAGACTGTAACAGTATAAATGGCCCTGACAAATTATGGCTGGGTTGGAAGATCAATACGTTGCAGGCGGGCTCGGTTGGAAACCCGAGTCAAGACCCTTGCGAGTGGATTTGGGTGAGCACAGAGTTTTACATTGTAGGATGCTTTTTGCTTGTCTATTTCATCTTTTACTGCGAGAATGCCGAGATCCCTGTGGATGTTTTGATTACGAATATACCATGGTGCCCCAGTGATAGTACGCAGGATTTTTGATTGAGCGCGCTGTATGATGTCTATGTTGGTTTTGCTCGCGTTTCCCCAAAGCTGGGAGCCATAGGTCCAGATTGGCTTAAGCGTGGTGTTGTAGAGCAGAACCTTGTAGTCCAGACACAAGGGCGATCGGAAGTTTATAATTCAGTGAAGGCTGCTGGCTTTCAGTTTTAGGTGTAGTTTCTTGCATTCAATATGTCTACGCCAAGTTAGACGTCTGTCGAGGTGGATGCCGAGATACGTTACATCGTTAACTTGGGGAATCTGCGTGCTATTCAAGCAGAGCGGAGGGCAAGTTTCTCTGTTTAGAGTAAACGTTATGTGTTTACACTTTTGTTCATTTATTTTAATACGCCAATCAGAAAGCCACTTCTCGACTAGCTTAAGGTGGTTGGTGAGTTGGGTTGTTGCACGGACTGGGCATCTGGAGCGGCTGAGAATCGCAGTGTCGTCAGCGAAGGTGGATGTTTTTAGTCGGCCACTCGTGGGAATATCCGCGGTGTAAAGGACGAATAGAGTTGGCCCAAGTGCACTGCCTTGTGGGACTCCTGCTTCGATATTGTAGTTGTCGGAAATTGTAGTGTTGCACCTCACTGCGAAGGCTCTGTTGTAGAGGTACGATTCCAGGAGTTTATGAGTGT
>VNJU01010715.1:0-12037 GCA_008042675.1 Drosophila seguyi
TACTGCCTGCGTGCTTGCGCTGTTTTTGGTGCACGGCGGAGTTGAGATGGAAACCGGCGCTGAGT
Organism: Drosophila seguyi; assembly: GCA_008042675.1. Taxonomy (NCBI): domain Eukaryota; kingdom Metazoa; phylum Arthropoda; class Insecta; order Diptera; family Drosophilidae; genus Drosophila; species Drosophila seguyi. The sequence goes on from VNJU01010715.1 coordinate 66, forward strand.
AAGTTTAGGCAGCCGGTGTCGAGCAGAGCGGCAGAATAGTAAGCTGTGGCAGCAGGATCAGGATCACGGTCGCCATGTTATAAATAAAATGTTTGGTTCTTTTGGTTATTGATTTTGGTTTTATTTATTTGTGGAGCGAGTAAGGCCTCGCTCCCTTTTGAGTCAATTTTGTTAATGATTCAGCAGCAGCGCTGCGACGCTTATATGCATATCTTATATGTATATATGAAATGTCGCCGAGCGACGGCGCTAGAGGAGGAGGAGGAGTGCTGTAGCGTGCGATCAGCATTTGGCCAGCGTGGGAATGCTGCCTATGCAATTATGCATGTGGACGCTCGAATTACGCTCGCACTTCGGCTGGACTTCTTATGTACACATTGCAACAGAGTGTTACAATGTGTTTGTATGTTATTATTACAGTGAGCCATTGCTATATGGGCATGCTACAAACTGTAAAATAAACAGCTCGACAAGATGGTTTACTGGTCCAGAATTTTTGTGGCAAGACGAGTCACAATGGCCAACATAAACTGGAACGACTGTGAGTAGCAAATGTGAGCTACTGTACCACGATGAAGAAACGCTGGAGTACACGACATCGATGGCGTGTATTTTGCCGGACCCGCTGCGTTTCAGTAGACTTGAGCGTCTACTTGGTGCCCTAAGACGAGTGCTAGAGTTCTTACGTGGTATTCACAAGAAATCTCGTGGGCCTGAACTGGAACAACTATTCAAGCTAAAACGTAATGTTGAAATGGATACGGTTTTTGCACGCGTATGCCAAGAGGAAGCGTTTGCTGGTGAAATACGCCGTCTAAGGAAAGGAGACAGCATAAGCAACCGGAAGAGCCCTGTTTTCAGCTTTCGCCATATCTTGACGCAGGTGGAGTGCTTAGAATGAATGGTCGCGTCGAAGCTATTGCAAAAGTGGAAGAAGACGTGAAGCATCCGATCATCCTTCCCAGACAACACCGAGTGACGTATCTCACAGTCAAGCACTGCCATTGCAATTATCATCATTTGCACGGAGAGATCTTTGACAACGAGATTCGTCAACGCTATTGGATACCAGGCCTAAGAGCACTTGTGAAAGACATCGTCAAAAACTGTTCGGCTTGCTGCATTCGACGAGGTCGTTCTACAAAGTCAATCTTGACAGAAATTTTGGCAAAAGCTGGTCTGCGAGAGAAGTATTACGAGCGGCGCTGGCTGATGCTGAATTTACTTTAAATTCGAGGCCATTGACGTACATACTTTTGGAATCCGAGAATTCCGAAGCTCTGACGCCGAACCACTTCCTGGTCGGTACTTCAAGTGGACTACGCGGGCATGGTGCGATGGAGACCAATGTACCTGAATTAGCAAAAAATTTCCGTATCGCTGGCCAATTAGCGGATCGCTTCTGGAAAAGATGGGTTCGTGAGTATCTACCCACGCTTACTAGGCGAACGAAGTGGTTCCAGCCGAACCCACGGTTAATTGCAGTGGAAGACGTTGTTATTGTCGTCGACGAGACGAGCAAGCGGAACTCCTGGCCGAAAGGAATCGTTGTGGATGTCCACAGTGGAAAAGATGTACAAGTACGAAGCGCTGTAGTGCGTACAACCGAAGGATTCGTAACCCGCCCCGTAGTCAAGCTGGCCAAATTGGACATTGTCAGGATTTGTAACCCTTAGCGTAGCCACTCAGAAGACTTACAAGGTGGGGAATTTTACGAGGCTGTCGTGGGATGCGCAGCCACGAGCTAGTGCCCAATTTGAATTTTTATTAATTTCAGTTATGGAAAAGGTTTTTATTTGAAATTAAGTAAACTTTATAAATACTGGAGAAGTAAGCGTCATTGTAAAATTGAAGTGCGGCAAACCACAAGTGTAAGAACAAAAATGTAAAAAAAGGTCTTTATAATTTCATCTGATCAATTTAATAAAAATTTCAGCCTATTGTACTCAACAACCGGAGGCTTGTTTTATGTGGAATGCGCCGGGACCCGCAGGCGTCCCAACACATATGTATGTGTTTCTTACAGCAAAAAAATGCCAACGAATCGCAAAGGGGCTTATTTGAGCCGAAGCTCAGGTTTTTCTAGAATCTTACAAATAAGAACAGACAAAAGACCCAATAAACAAAACCAATAACTCAATACTGATGCGCGTGTGAGCATGGAGCAATTGCGTCAAGAACAATCACCAAATCGAAATGCATCTGAGCTAATGAATACTGAAATAAATCGTGAACTGCAGTAAAACACTGTTGAAATGGCGACGATTGTTGCTCGCAATGTCCCACTACTGATTGAGGAACAAATAACCATTTACGACCCCATTATGCTTACAGTTTCAGCAGGACAAGGTGGGTTCTTCTTTGTGGATGCACCATGTGGAACTGGCAAAAATTCCTGATTTCGCAAATTCTTGCTGAAATACGGTCACATAATGGCATCGCACTAGTTCATCATCCGGCTTTGCGGAAACCATATTGGATGGAGACAAAACAGGACATTCAGTATTCAAACTGCCACTGAATATTAAAAATAACTCTGATTCTGTGTGCAACATAAAAAAATATTCGTCAATGGCCACCGTGCTAAAACTATAAGATTATTATCTGGAATGAATGTACTATGCTACACATGGAACATTCGCTTGAGGAATTGCACAGGACTTTGAAAGACAATGACAAACTATTTACGGCACTCTGTTAGTCCTTTCAGGGGATTTCAGACAAACAGTTTCCGTAGATCAACGTTTGCTTAAAAGCATCATCATTGTGGCGAAATGTTGAAAAAGTACAACTAAAAGAAAATATGCGCGTTTAAAAGCTTCAAAATTCAGCGGAAATATTCTCGAAACAACTTCTAGATATTGGCGATGGAATACTTGTTATAAATGAAGATGGTTGCGTTAAATTACCAACCAATTTTTGCACAACCATTAATTCGCATCAGGCGCTCATTGAGCACATATTTCCCAAAGTACATACACAGTATATAAATCATGGCTGGCTTGCAGAAAGAGCAATTTTAGATGCAAATAATATGGACGTTGACGATCTAAATCTGAGAGAGGGCCGTTGCCAGGGGGCTTGGTATCATACAAATCTATTGATACAGTTTGCGATACTACTGAAGCTGTGAATTTTCCCATAGAGTTTTTGAACTCATTAGATTTCTGGACGTTGATGCACTAAGATTAGTACATTTAAGTGGCCCAAGCGCGTGCTTTTTTGTGTTAGGTGTTAGTAGGCGCGAATGATGAAAACATAGAAAAGGAATTCGAGGAAGTGACTACTGGCGTGCTGCCAGATTGTTTGCTTGCATGCGTACTAAATGGGTTAATATTAATGTTTTTGTTTAAGTAAGACTATCTTCGTTTGAAATTATTGTTATAATTTGCACATAATTCTCTAAAGGGTTCATGCAATTCAAAGGACGTTCTACAGTAGCGCAAAACTAAGGGAATATAGGACCTAGTATTTCTACTCGGAACGTGAAAGTTAAGCTGACCCAATAAGTCAGAACTTTCCATGTCACCGTGGATAAGGTTATAAATAAAGATAACGCCAAGCATAGTTATACGGTTAGGTAAGGAGGAGTCTACTAGAATAGGAGGGTAACATTTGGTTTGCATCCCAGTTTAAGCCGCGTAAAGCGACTCAATGCGCTTACTGTGAACCCCATACTAAAGGCTCCAAACGCTAGATCTATATTCTGAGATTGGAAAGATTGGAAGAAATTATAGAGATTTTGTAACGTAAGGGTCATTAAATTCTTTCGACCAACGTTTAATGAATTAATGAAAAAGCACACCTCTGGCTTTATTCCAAATGCATGAAATATGATCAATAAAGATAAGTTTATGATCTAGGCGGACACCCAAATCATCAACTAAAGCGATTCTTTCCAAAGAGCAGCAGCTTAGCGTGTAAGTCGCAAGCTTGGGAGCAACACGAGAGAATGTCATAAGCTTGCATTTAGAGGCGTTTAATTTTAATAAGTTTATACTACACCACTTTTAAAGATGATTAAGATCGGTCTGTAAATCAGACTCCGTATATTGCACGCAAAGTTAGACGTTGTCCGCGTACATAAGTACTTTGGAGTTATTCAGGACATTGGACAGGTCGTTAATAACTAATGTAAACAACAAGGAACCTAAATGGATCCCATGCGGGACGCCAGAAGTAACCTCGAGAATATTAGAAAAGGTGTTTTTAAAGAGGACCTTTTGCGTCCTGCCATTCTGGTAACTTGAGATCCAACTAAGAAGATCAACCGGAAATCCCATTAGATCAAGTTTCCGAACAAGGTGAGAATGGTTGACAGAGTCGAATGCTTTACTGAAATCAGTATAGATTATGTCTGTCTGAAGGTTTTTATTGAAGCCCCTTATTATAAAGGAAGTGAGCTCCAAATGATTCGATTTATAAATCCATGTTGGCATGGAGAAATAATTGATCTACACAGGTGCTGCAAGTGAGGAGTAATGATTTTTTCGAAAAGTTTTGCGATGGCCGACAACTTAGAGATCCCTCTATAGTTATTGGCATCTGATTTGCTACCTTTTTTGTGGAGAGGAATATCAAATGATTCCTTCCAAATAAGGGGAAAGTGGGAGGTTTCTAAGGACAAGGTAAAGAATTTTAGAAGGGGATTGCACAGGGCGTCGGCACAATACCTAAGAACACAGCCAGGTATTCCGTCGGGACCAGGCGAATAAACGGGCTTTACACGGTGAAGATCTGAGAGGATAGAGCTTTTGTTTAAATTAGGACTGAAAATTAAGTTTGACTTGGGCATGATGTAAGAATAAGTCCGATTTGAGTCGGTGGAATTAGAGTAAGTGGTTTGAAAGAACTGCGCAAACAGATCGGCAATTGCCTGATCATTTTTTACGGCAGTATTTTCAAAGAAAAGCGAGAAAGGATGAGTAATAGGCTTACTTTTGGTGTTAACAAAATTATAAAACTGTTTTGGGTCCTCAGAGAACTGGGCCTTACAACGAGTCAAATAATTTTTGTAACACTGCGCGTTCAGCACGGTAAATCTCGACCGAGCAGATAAATAAGAGGAAAGGACAGATTGAGAACCGTTTCGTTTATATTTAGAATACAGATTAGATTTTTTATTTTTAAGGCGACTCAACTCTGTAGTAAACCAAGGAGGCTTATTTGAGGTTGGCGGATAGAATAACGGAACACATTCAGGAAAAAATGAATTCATGGCACTGTAAAAAATATCCACGGCTTCAGTCATGTCAGTGCACCTGTATAGATCGGCCCAATTAAAATCAGATATGAAGTTATTCAGCCGTTCGAAGTCTGTCTTGCGAAAGCAGAGGACTTTTTTGTGTATTTATTGTGTAACTTAGTCCCAATGTCGATAGTCACATCGAAAGTAGGATGATAGGGATCTTCGGGTAGCGTCAGCGCACAGTGGTTCCATCCATAGGCCAAAATTCAATAAAAAAGTGCAAAAATAATATTACAAAAAGTACACAAACTGGCTCTAAAATGTCCAAACTTTTTAATGGCAACCCGGTTTTTTCTGGAAATCTAACGGGACTTTCTAAAAATAGCATTGAAGACGTGAACACGTGTTCGTTTTTAAAGCGCAGTTGCACGTATTGCCAAAATTTCACAGCAAGAGCGCACTTCAATCAGTTCAGTCACTTAGTACAGTTTATCAATTTGTTTTATTTAAAATGGATTTTAAAGTTTAAGGTATTTATTTTATGTTCTTAAATTGAAAAGTACTAATTTGTGTTGTAGTTGTTTTAAAATTAATGTTTTAGTTTACCCAGTTTTGTGTGCGTCGTTTTTATGTTTACTTAAAGATTTAGTTGTGTTCCCCCAAGATTCCCCCATTCTGTTTTTTTTTTCAGTGTATTTGTGAGTGTCTTAAGGTAATAAGAAAGTTTATTTTAAGTGCAGATATTTGCTGATGTGTGCGTATTCTACAAAATACTAACGCCGTCTTTTTTTTTTTAGGTTAAATTTTCCCTGCAAAGCATTACTGCAATGTATGGCATCTGGTTATAAGATCAATGTAAACAAATTTGGAGAATTTGCACTTGACACTGCCAAACAACTTATTAAGTTATATCCCTGGTACTATCTTCCACCCTCAATACACAAAATTTTGGTTCATGCTTCAGATGTAATAAATTATGCACTTTTGCCAATCGGGGAGTTAGTGTTCAGAAGGCAGCACACTCGGAAGATGTCACGCATAGCTACAAATACGGACTTGATAAATAGATTGCTTCTGAGCTCAGATCCATTTATTACTGGCCAAAGAAAACTCCCGTGCACAAAGAAATCAGTTTTATTAAAATCATCATTTGATCTTTTAGATGGGACAAATTTATTCGTTTAAATTTAAATTTATTTTAATATGTGATTATCCACTTTTAAGTTTTTTTGTTTATATGTTATTTTTGTTATTTTCACATAATAGAATTACACCAAATTACTTACTGCAGGTGGGCGTACTCAGAATGAACCACGCCCCTTTCCTCAAAATTTTAATTTAAATCTAATAATTATAAAATAAAAGTTTCAAACTGGAAATCTACCACTTTATTTATTTTGGTCTATTTTTCTTGTTATCACAGCCGATCGTTCATATGACAGCTATATGATATAGTGGTCCGATCCGCCGATTTTTATACATCATGTGTAACTTTAAATTTACAAAAATGTTGTGGTAAGTTTCAAGCCTGTATCTCAACTATAAGTATTTTTGGCCGCCCTCCCCATACACCAGGAACCAGTGTACAGTGGCTCCTGCTCCCGCAGAGGAGAAGCCCACCTGCTCTACGACCAGTGCTCCTGCTATGGCTGCAACGACACCACAGGGCACTGCAGTGCCCCAGGAGCCCGCAGCACCGCGGACGATCCTGCGCCCACCACCCTTTGGGCGCATAACGCGCCGAACCGGGCGCACTACTCGAGGCACCGGGCGCGTAAACAAGAGTGCAAGGCGCACACCGAAAGAGGAGGCTCTTTTAGGCACTAACCGTGGCCGGAAAATGGCGGCCAATGGACTAATGTCCAGTCCCCCTACCCCCCCTTTTTGAATACATTATTAGTAACAACGTAGGTGTACTAAATCAGGGCAGCGAACCTACATTTATTAATGCGATTCGAGAGGAGGTCCTTGATCTAACTCTCTGTAGTATGAACATGTTGTCTGTTGCTCTAAGTGGCACGATGCGAGTTAAATCACTATGTCAGATCACCAACACATTAGATTTGACATAGAAAGCGCCTCACAATGTAGCCAAGCTACTAGAAATCCCAGAAAGACCAACTGGGATCTTTTCTGTTTTGAACTTGAGCAATCCAGAGACTGCTCCACCCGTCCGATAACATCCATAGACGAGTTAGAGCGTGAAGCTACTGTGCTTCACACAAATGTTGAATCAGCGCATTACGCCAGCTGCGAACAAAAGGTTCGCAAGATCAGAAGGGCTGTTCCTTGGTGGAACAAAAACTTTGAAGATCTCAAAAAGACTGCGCGAAAGCTCTTTAATAAAGCGAAGAGTGAGAGGACCACATGGGACTCCTACAGCTCAGCTTTAGCGCTCTATAATACAGAGCTAAGAAGATCAAAACGGGCTACGTGGCATTAACACTGCTGGCAGATCTCATCTCCGGAAGCTGTTAGGCTACAAAAAGCCCTCTCCAATGACCACTCGAAAGGCATCTGCACGCTGAAAAAGCCGGATGGGACATACACAAGCAACCCAAGGGAAAAGAGCAGCTTACTCCTGGCTACTCAGTTTCCTGGAGCAACCCATCTCAGAGAGTGCGGCACCAAACTACCTCTCTGAGACTGGGAAATACCCACACCCGCGCGTGACTATGGTGGCAGACTCCAATGGTGCTGGGGGAGGGGGAACCCCCTATCACTCAGAACGCGTTCGAAACATGCCCTATAGACTGTTTCATCAAAATAGCGTACAATGGGCAGTAGAGAATTTCAGCCCATACAAATCACCTGGACCTGATGGAGTTTATTCAAGCTTGGTGCAGCGGGGACGGCACATAATCGCACTTCCTCTGGTCCGTCTATTTCGGCTAAAGTAAAAGTCGTGTTTATCCCAAAGATAGGGAAGAAGATTCCCAATTGCCTAAATCACAGTCTTAGCTCCTTCTTCCTTAAAACTATGGAGAAGATAATTGACCTGCACATTAGGGAGGTGAATCTCAAGCATCTTCCCCTTCAAAAATACCAATATGCGTATAAAGCTGGCAAATCAACTGAGACTGCCATTCATTGCCTTACAACAAACAATGAAAAGGCCATTGGCGCTCAACAGATAACACTAGGTGCCTTTTTAGACATCTCAGGAGCTTTTGACAACACGTCATACGAGGATATTCGTGCCTCTCTTGTACGCAAAAATGTCTCTACACCCATTATCGGGTGGATTCTGGAAATGCTTAAATCCAGAATCATCACTGTAGACCTTGAAGGAACCATGACCTCAATCACAGCCACAAGGGGGTGCCCTCAATGGGGAGTACTCTCCACTCTTCTGTGGATTCTGGTCATCGACGAGCTACTGTATGAGCTCAACAACTTAGGGTTCCCCACTCAAGGCTACGCTGATGATCTAGTCATCTATATAGTGGGCTGGCATGAGCAAACCATCTCGGACCGCATGCAGCAAGCCCTTAATATAGCCAACAGATGGTGTCAGGATAATGGACTGTCCATAAACCCGTCAAAAACAGTTTTAGTCCCATTTACAAGGAAAAGGTCTCTTTCCCTAATAAGACAATTCCTAAATGGGCCCATCATTGACTTTTTGGTTGAGGCTAACTACTTGGGAGTCACACTCGACTCCAAGCTCAACTGGAATGCACACCTAGAAAAGACCATAAAATAAATTTCGCAAGACGGACTTGGAACGGCTGAATAACCTCATATCTGATTTTAATTGGTCAGGTGCACTGACATGGCTGAAGCCGTGGATATTTTTTACAGTGTCATAAATTCATTTTTTCTTAAATGTGTTCCGTTATTCTATCCGTCAACCTCGAATAAGCCTCCTTGGTTTACTAAAGAGTTGAGTCGCCTTAAAAATAAAAAATCGAATCTTTATTCTAAATATAAACGAAACGGTTCTCAATCTGTCCTTTCCTCTTATTTATCTCGGTCGAGATTTACCGTGCTGAACGCGCAGTATTACAAAAATTATTTGACTCGTTGTAAGGCCCAGTTCTCTGGGGACCCAAAACAGTTTTATAACTTTGTTAACACCAAACGTAAGCCTATTACTCATCCTTCCTCGCTTTCCTTTTAAGATACTACCGCAAAAATGATCAGGCCATTGCCGATCTGTTTGCGCAGTTTTTTCAAACCACTTACTCTAATTCCACCGACTCAAATCGGACTTATTCTTACATCATGCCCAAGTCAAACTTAATTTTCAGTCCTAATTTAAACGAAAGCTCTATCCTCTCAGATTTTCACCGTGTAAAGCCCGTTTATTCGCCTGGTCCCCACGGAATACCTGGCTGTGTCCTTAGGTATTGTGCCGACGCCCTGTGCAATCCCCTTCTAAAATTTGTTACCTTGTCCTTGGAAACCTCCCACTTTCCCCTTATTTGGAAGGAATCATTTTTTATTCCTCTTCACAAAATAGGTGGCAAATCAGATGCCAATAACTATAAATGGATCTCTAGTTTGTCGGCCATCGCAAAACTTTTCGAAAAAATCATTACTCCTCACTTGCAGCACCTGTGTAGATCAATTATTTCTGCATGCCAACATGGATTTATAAAGCGAAGATCAACGACTACTAATCTTTTGGAGCTCACTTCCTTCATAATAAGGGGCTTCAATAAAAACCTTCAGACAGTTACGTCTGTACGTCTGTCTATACTGATTTCAGTAAAGCATTCGACTCTGTCAACCATTCTCTCCTTGTTCGGAAACTCGACCAAATGGGATTTCCGGTTGATCTTCTTAGTTGGATCTCAAGTTATCTGAATGGCAGAATGCAAAGGGTCCTATTAAAAAACACCTTATCTAATGTTCTCAGGGTTACTTCTGACGTCCCGCAAGGAAGCCATTTGGGTCCCCTGCTGTTTACATTATTTATTAACGATCTGCCCAAAGTTCTGACTAACTCCAGAGAACTTATGTTCGCGGACGACGTCAAACTTTGTGTGCAATATACAGACGTGTCTTGCCAGTCTGATTTACAAACAGATCTGAACAATTTTCAAACATGGTGCAGTGCAAACCTATTGAACTTAAACGGCTAAAATGCAAGCTTACGACATTCTCTCGTGTCGCTCCCAAGCTTGCAACTTAAACGCTGAATTGCTGCCCTTTGGAAATAATTGCTTTAGTTGACGATTTAGGTGTCCGTCTGGATCCTAAACTTGACTTTATTGATCATATTTCATGCATGGTGAATAAAGCCAGAGGTGAGCTTGGATTTATTAAACTTTGGTCAAAAGAATTCAATGACCCGTACGTTACAAAATCTTTATATATTTCTTTAGTTCGTCCTATCTTAGAATATGGATCTTGCGTTTGGAGCCCTCAGTATGGGGTCTACAGTAAACGCATTGAGTCGGTTCAAAAGAACTTTTTACTTATCGCTTTACGCGGCTTAAACTGGGATGCAAACCAGAGCTTACCTTCCTTTACTCCTCCTCCTCCTTCCTTTACTCCTCCTTATTAACTTACCATCCTTATCCAACCATCCTTATAGAACCATGCTTGGCATTACCTTTATTTATAACCTTATCCACGGTGACGTGGAAAGTGGTGACTTGTTGGGTCAGCTTAACTTTCACGTACCGAGTAGAAATACTAGATCCTATATTCCCTTAGTGCTGTGCCATTGTAGAACGTCCTTTCAACTGTATGAACCCTTTAGAGTCTTATGTGCAAATTATAACGATTTGTACATAATAATTTCAAACGTAGATAGCCTTTCTAAACTAAAAGCGTTAAGTCTAACCCACTTAGTACGCATGCAAGCAAACAATCTGGCAGCACGCCAGTAGTTACTTCCTCAAATTCATTTTCTATACTCTCATCTTTCGCGCCTACTAACACCTGACACGAACAAGCACGTGCTTGGTGTCATAAGGGCCACTTGAGTGTACCGATCGTAGTGCATCAACGTCCAAGAGATAAACCACTCGAGCACACTTTGCTTGCAACAGACTTTTCGGTAGAATATTGGCCCAGTCCCAACATGATCTACTGGTCTTTTAACACCGTGGTAAAACCGATCTTAACCTATGCATCGCTTGCTTGGTAGACGAAATCTACGTAGAGGACAGCTGCGGCTGTACTCACCAAACTACAACGACTAGTCCGCATTGCCATCACTGGAGCCATCCGGACAATTCCCACTGCAGCACTGGGAGTCATAACTGGCATACCCCCTTTAACAATTACCCTGAAAAAGGAGGCCTGCCTGGGGGCACTTCGCCTTGAAAACATCACCAACATATGAGGGTTGGGTTAGGGTTCTTGAACCCCTAATAAACGAGCCCATTCTGCGCATAACTGACGAACACCAAACCAAACCAAAACTCGTTTTCCACAGAAACTTCTCTGTAGTCTTGTACAATAGGAATAAATGGAAAACGAAATCAATATCTCAGCCCAGTGGACCTCAAACATGGTACACTGACGGATCAAAACTGGAAAACGGTGACACCGGGGCTGGTATTTTCGGACCAAGGTTTAACAAATCCATAGCCATGGGAAAGTCGCCAACCATTTTCCAAGCAGAGATACACGCAATAAAAATCTGTGCACGTGAATGCATTCGAAGGAAAATGCAGGGCGCACAGATTTATATCTTCTCTGACAGTCAGGCAGCGCTCATAGCGCTGAGTTCCTTTACGATCTCATCCGGACTTGTAGAGAACTGTTTCCTGCAGCTCAATGCCCTTGCCTCCAAAAACACCTTAACGGTGGGCTGGGTGCCAGG